>CAUJRU010001277.1:111457-173317 GCA_963277665.1 Viscum album | reverse complement strand
TACCTCAATGCAAATCTTTTGTATTATTATTTACTCCTAATAAATTTTGTGTGATTGTTTTATATATTTTTACCAACTAGAATAATTCCTTATTTTATGGTTAGTTACACATTTTAAATAGAACATTCAAAATTATTTCTGAAATACAAGATCGATTCAAGGGATTTCTCAAATTCTTACCCATTTTAAAGGGAAATATATACTATGTCTATAGAAACCATTTCATTTAAAAAAAATAGTATTATGAAAATGATGTATTACTTTACGTCAGGTTTTATAATAACTAGTACTTCTCCAGTGTGAATGCACGACACTATAAAAAATTCTTATTATCAATAATAGAATACGAATTTTGAAACATAATAGTTTATATTAATATTGGTAATGATTAACAAATGAATGGTATATAAAATGGAATATAAGGTACAAAATTTGTGGGAGTATAATGTCATTTATTGAGATAGAAATCATAGTATAAGAGACAACATCTGACAAACAAAAGAAAAAAATTAAGCTTCCAATGAACACAAATTCACTCAAATACTGCATCAACCAACCCCATTCCAGACCAAAAAATTATAGAGGAAAGAACCTTAGTAATAAAAAAAATAGGAAAGCACCAGAGCAATACATACCAAACTGATTACCCATAGAATTATACAATGCATCATTGGAGAATCTGAAAATTGTCAGTGTGAGGACATAGTTAGGCAGGAGACAAAATGGAGTCCTATAAAGGTGGCGTAATAATTATTATGATGAGGATGATAGATTTATTCTTCATTCTTATTGAATCAATCCATTGGTCCCCATGGTTGGTGATGGATAAGAAGTAGTTGAAAACAGTCATATAAAAAAATAAAATTTCATACGGAACTCTTAATAATGAAAGGAAAAAACTATATACGTGACACTTAAACACATGAACATTCATTGTCTATTAAAATTGACAATAGAGGCTAATTTTGTGTACATACCTGACCTTCCACAAATTTCAATCTCTTGGTTGCAGACCCGATCCTGGTAACTTATTGCATCATGTTAAAAAACATTTTAACAAATTTTATAAGGTACTACAACTCACTTTAATATAAAATAGATTATAACTGGTTATAATAGAAAAACAAATTTGAATTCGACTCTGTAACCGAATATGTGTATTTACGGTATGTTTTTTGTAAGGTATTATAACTCATTATAATACAAAACAGATTATCACAAAAACAATGCTTGAAAACGTGAGTATCCATTTCCATTTAAAAGAAATAAATCCAAGAAATGATTCTATCCGACTATATTTTCTTATAATAGATAAACATTTAAATGGGAATGGGCAAAATATTATCAAAGGTGATGCAGAGAACAAAAACTAGAGCTTATACAGAAATGGGAAATCCACACGGGCTTCTAGTGAAGGGAAACTGGAAGCTGTAGCATGTCCAATCTTTAAGGGAACATTTAATTACAACAATATTTTATTTAAGTTCCTCCATAAAATGATTATCTCCAGACCTGATTTTTCATCAATGATATAAATATAATTTCTGAGAAGAAACAATTAATTTTTATTTGTTATTTCTTAAATAAAAGTTGATGATTACTTTTCTAGCACATCCCAATTAGCATTTTCCATCTAGGTAGATTAAAACAATGCTGGTAAACTTTAAAATGGAATGCGTGTTTGTCTTTGTATGTTGTAAGTTGGTGTGACATATTTATCTGTAGAAAAACATTCAATAGTTATTGGTCCTGAAACTGATATTTCAGAAACAATATATATTGTCAAACAACAATATGTTAGTTTTATCACTTTTTAATAAATTGTTTTTCATAATTGAAGCAAATGAAATGCAATGGACTCAATATGGGGTTACCATAAATGGGTATAGGTGACAATGGCATTCATGATCCTCTTTGAGTGGATCCTATGGGTGTTAGACGTTTAATTGCAGTAATATTTTCAAGAGATCTTTATCCTGTGATAGTGTAAATATTGTAAATATATAAGAAAGTGGAATGATAAATAAAGGGACACCTTATGGTGTACATAATACAAATAAGATAACATGTTTTTCGTTGTTTCCTGAGTAGTCTTCTTTGAATCCTCACCTCTACATGTCGAAGGAGATTTCATGTTTGTATTTTGAAAATTTATATTTAATTTTCAAGAAAGTGAAAATAATAATGTACTGATAATAGTTACATATAATCTATCTATAAAGCACTGAAATTATTAAACAATCCATGTAATATGTGATAGTTATAGTGATCTTAATGAAATATATATTTAATTATTTCAATAACAGTAGAATAATTCTACATTGAATTGAATAGGATACATTTATTAGATTATGAAGTAGACGTTAATGTGATGAGGAAATCAAGAGAAACTCTCTTAGGAATGAATGTTAAAGAATAAAAAGTCGATCATATGTATGGTAGGGGGAGGTGGAGTATTAGAATATAATAACTATAGTAACAGTGTCTCATTAAATTTATTTTAACTGAAATAAAGTATGATGGACATAAGGAATGTCCCCCATTCCAACTCCTCCTCTATCCTGCTCATCTCCATCCCCACCCATGCCCAGCCCCCTCCCCCTGCCCAACCCCTTCCCTCCCCTACCCCCATAGAAGGCTCTGCTACCACCCCATCCCATCCCCATCTGGACCCTCCCCCCTACCCAGCCCCTTTCCCACCATCCCCCTACCTTCCTTGGCCCTTCTCCCACCAGTACAAAAATACATCAAGTGATAGTTGATATGTAATACATGAAATATTATTAACATACCCTCAATTTATCAACTGACGAACATGCAATATTATAAACATACCTGCCACTTTTGGACTTCAGACCTAAGGGTTGTAACATATGTTTGTCCTAGGTAAACAAATTTTTTTTTGTGGATGTCATATACATACAAAAAAATAAAAAACTGTTGAAATAAAATATGGGTAAACTCATATGTATGTTTCTGTGCATAATAAAAATCAAATGCTATTTCTTGTAATCCAATAAAATTATTCCAAGGTTAAAAAAAAAGAAATTACCTTGACATATAAATTACAACATATGAAAGACATAATGTGATGATTTCACAGCTTTATAAATCAATAATTCCGTGAATGGATCACCTTAACATCTCCTATATCCAGCCCTTGAGTATCTGCATGAGCTCTCTTGAGATTCTGTCTCAGCTCCCTATGATCTTTATTTGATCTATGCAGGGCTTCCAAGTAATTAGTAGTCATAAATGTCATATAACCTCAAAATTCAATGTACCTATCAACAAATGAAAGAGGTATGTCATCGTGGGATAAGATATGAACGAAAAAACAAAAGACAATAAATTTTATGAAAATTTTATCAAATAAAAAACCTGAAATATTATTAACATACCCACTACGCCAGGACGTAGTTCATAGCTAAGGGTTGTAACCTATGTTTGTCCTGGGTAATCTAAATTTTTTCTGTGGAAGTGAAATACATATAGAACACAACAAATGGGAAAAGGAAAGAGCACCAGAATCAATAAATTTGATTGTGGAATCAGAATTGTATTTTACAAGCACATATATGTATATGTAACTGTATCCATTAAAAGATAGCTTGGAACATTTTTTTATGCATAATTAACTATAAAAAACCCTAGATGTGGGAGAGTGAATGGAGTATTTTATGAAACCCTAGAACACAGATGTCAGAATAAGTGAAGACAGAGTGTCAAACATGCAATATAATTAACATACCCTCCACTTTATCAACTGACAAACATGCAATATTATTAACATACCTTCCACTTTTGTACATTAGACCTAAGGGTTGTAACATGTGTTTGTCTTGGGTGAACAAATTTTTTGTCTTCAATGTCATTTACATATGGAAAACTAAACAAATATTAAAAAACTTTTGAAATAAATTTTGGGTAAACTCATATGTATGTTTCCGTGCATCGTAAAAAACAAATGATATTGCTTGTAATTAAATAAAATGATTCCATGGTTTTAAAAAAGAAATTATCTTGACATATGTATTACAACATATGAAATAAATATCTTGATGATTTCTAAGCTTTATAAATCCATCATTTCGTGAATGGATAACCTTAACATCTACTCTATGTAGCCCTTGAGTATCTACATGAGCTATCTTGATATTATGTCTCAACTCCCAATTATCTTTATTTGATCTATTCAGGGCTTCCAAGTAATTAGTAGTCATGAAAGGCATATAACCTCAAAATTCAATGTAACTATCAGAAAATGAAAGAGGGATGTCATCATGGGATGAGATATGAACGAAAAAACTAAAGACAGAAATTTTTATAAATTTTTTATCAAATCAAAAACATGAAAGATTATTAACATACCTACCTCTCTAGGACTTAGTTCATAGCTAAGGGTTGTATCCTATGTTTGTCTTGGGAAAACTAATTTTTTTTGGATTTGAAATACACATCTAACACAACAAATGGGAAAATGAAATAACTCCAGAATCAATAAATTTTATTCTTGAATCTGAATTGTATTGTCCAATCCCATATATGTATATGTGACTGTATCCATTAAAAGTTATCTTGGATCATTTCTTTATACTTAATGACCTGTAAAAAACCCTAGATGTGGGAGACTGAATGAAGTATTTTATGAAACCATATAACATGGATTTCAGAATAAGTGAATATGGAGTGTCAAACATGCAATATTATTAACATACCCTCCAATTTATCAACTCACAGACATGAAATATTATTAACATACCTGCCACTTTTGGACTACAGACCTAAGGGTTGTAACTTGTGTTTATCTTGGGTAAAAAAAAATTTATGTGGATTTCATATACATATGGAAATATAAAAAACTATTAAAAATCTGTTGAAATGAAATATGGATAAACTCATATGTATGTTTTTGTGAATAATAAAAAACAAATTCTATTTCTTGTAATCCAATAAAATGATTACATGGTTTAAAAAAATAAATTACCTTGACATATGAATTACACCATATGAAATAGATAACTTGATGATTTTGTAGCTTATGAAATCAAGAATTCTGTGAATGGATCACCTTAACATCTCATATATATAGCCATTGAGTATCTACATGAGCTCTCTTGAGATTCGGTCTTGGCTCCCTATGAACTTTATTTGATCTATTCAGGGTAATGAAAAATTGTAGGAAGACTTGGTTACTTGTTTTACAGTATGAAATCAAAGAAATTAAACTGGAGATAGTAAATGAAAATAACAATTGCTGGGTATAAGTGATAATGGAAAGCATCGATGTATTTCTGTGTTATTAGCTGGTGCGGCCAGCTAACCTGTAAAACATGGTCAGGCAGCAAGATAATATTCTATAAAGGTATATTATTTGTGATTACAATATGATAACTAAAATAAAATTAAAGGAATTTTTAAACTAAACCTACTGTTTCTAGGTATAAGTGATAAAGGCATACCTCTTATTGTTTGTGTGCTTCCCATAGGTGTTACAGGTTTAGTTGCATAAATATTTTTAGTAGACATTATTCTTGTTGAATTTCTATGATAGTTAAGATTTATTTTGCTGATTGATAAATAATGGAACAATATGAGGTTGTTAGAATGGAAATTAGACAACCTGAGTGATAAATGAAGAATAATATTAATCAGATAATACTAATACCTAGGGTTTTTTTCTGAATCCTGGAGGATACAGAGGCGGAGCAAGCTAGAGTGGAGTAGGTGGATGTGTAAGAGACAGTTGCGACAGAGGCCATGTATTTGGCAGTGGAATCGTGGGGGCTGGAGGTGTGGTAGATAGACGTGAAGGATCTAGAGGTGTCGGAGCCGGACACGTAGGATCTGGATGCGTAGATCCAAAGCTGTAGGAGGTGGAGTAGTCATAAAATAAGCGATGATAGGCTGAGCAGCCAAAGGGAGGAAGAGGTTGGTTGTAGGAACCGAAGGCTGTAGAGTATGGAGGAGTTACTGCTAGGAACGGGGGAGAAGATGTGGTGCGTGAGGGGGCAGAGGAATATAGCAGTCAATATGAAACCCTGGTTCGATGGAAAGAATATTCGGGGGAAAGAGGCGTGAAGAATGACGTAGGATCGAGGGAATATGTGTGGAGAGATGTAATTTGGAGACGTGGGAAGTTTTGGAGAGGACATGTCAGTAGAGAAAAGCTTCCATTAGTATATATATAGATACATTTCCAAATGAACTCTTCTTTTCAAAATAACATACCATTTATATCAACAATTATTCAATTATTCTATAGGATTATTTTCATCTGTTTCAACACTCATGTTGATTTTTATATATTTTTGGGATTATTAAATGATATCATATACCATATGTATTGGAATGTTTCATGACTATTTTAGTAGTGGATGTGTTATCGTAAAACCATTCACCAATTTACTCCGAATGGTTGGTGTTGATGCTTAATGTTCAAGTAATGTTATTTACATTTCATATATTAGTTTCAATATGAATGTTTATATTGTTTGTACTTATCCCCACTCATATAATGAATTTATTGGAATTATTATGTGATGGTTGTTTCCCAATATATCCCCTCTATTCATAAGTAGGTTTCATGAGGAAAATTAACGTGAACATGGTTGAGGCCATGCCCATTTAGAGATATGGTTTTGGTCAAGGGCTTAATCATTTTTAGTTGTCTTAGTAGTGGACTTGATAGTATGTTTCATAATGTTCGGCATATGTGATTACCTCATTTTGAATTTTGAAATTGATAGTTCATGTTTTTATTTGATTAGTATAATACCCATGATTATGTTCTATTATGTACATATTTACTCAACTCATATTCCTTCCATATTATGGTCATGTTTATTATTTTTAATGGTATGTGTTTTCAATTATTCACCATGTCTAATGTTTTTGTTATCTTCTGATGTATTTCATACTCTTATTGAGAGTTTTATAACACCATTTCTTACGTTTCATTTTCCTATAATATTAAGAAGTTAGTTATGGGTGACTTTTAGGCACAATCAAGGAGGCATAGATGTTTCTAATGGAATAAATTACTGTTGTATTTTATTTCATAATGTAATTTTAAAAATATATATTTATCTTGTTTCAAAAATCTACTCAATTACATTGTACATCAGGATGAATAATCTTTTTTTATATACCAATGTAATAAAATAATCCACCAGCTATGGGAAACTGGGGTTGGGTCCTTATTGTTGGTATCATCGGAAGTTTAGTATAAATCTTGGAAACTAGATTTAGAAAACATAGATTAGGTAAAAAAATCCCTAAGATATTATTTCGGGTTAAACATACAAGAAAATCCTTGTATTTTTTTAAGGAATAGATTATGTGGATCATTATAGAAAATAATTCCTTGTTTGGACACTAAAAGGGGACATGGTTCTGGAACATATGTACCAAGGATTGAAAACTATGACAAGGTGTTTTGGCCTTAACCGTAATATCTATGAACATGACATTGGTCCTTACTATGAACCTGGATTGAAACTAATGGGGGATATGCTTAAGATAACTCACATTTCTTTAACAAGACATTATTTAGGATTTAAACGTAAGTTTTTACTCAATGAAACCATTTTTGTGATTATGGGGTTATCCATGAATAGGATTTCATGTGTAATTTCTAATTTAAGATTATACATTATGATTCATATCCTAATATAGTATATGAAAATATCTAGAAATTTATCCTTATGGAAGGAATGGATACTGCATGAACATGTGTATCCCATGTAGAGATTTTCCTCTGACACAAGATAATGGTGTTGGCTCTCATACTGCGACTTGTGCAGAGCATCATATAACTATAATTGGAAAAAGTAATCATGTTATGAATAATAACCTTACCCATATAGAGAATCTTGATCGACCATATAAAAGAGCGTTGTTATATTTCTTAAGAGACAACATCCTCCATCATTAAATTGGACTACGAACCCATTTGTAGCTGAGTACTGCATAAGTTCCCAAGAAAAGATATTTCTCTTTTTGGGATGTAACAAAAGATAGAAGATCATCATGTCAGTCTATCTTCAAACAGGAGGATCAGATCAGTGGTGGTTGATAATACAAAACACAAAGGATGAGGAAGAGATATAATAGATGGAATGGATGGACATTAAGGAAATATTCCCTAGAGAAATACATTCCTCGTGAACAACGACAAAATATAAAAGGATATTTTATGAGTTTGAGGAAAATGGTATATGATAATGTAAAAAAGTATGAATCTAAATTCACAATATTATCAAGACATGTTATGGACTGAAAATTAAATCTAATGAGAATAAATGATATATTATTTGATGTCCTAAAATAATTCCTGTGACAGACACTAGTCTCTCAATGTTTTTCATCATATGATGATATAGTTTTGTGTGAAATAAAGACAGAAAATAAATTCACCAAGTCATATGAATTTAGATGAAATAAAGGTAAGAATAGTGATTCTAAAAACTTTGGGAAATGAAATAAGGAAATTGGGAAGAATGGAAGATTGGAAATTCCACCCAGTGATAATTTTGGATGGAAATAAACTAGCGACTACATAAAAGGAAAACGATTGTGCTGAAAATGTGGATAGAAAGGCCATCGTACTGGTTATTCCTAGGGAAAGAAAGAAGCTATTAATGTTCAATGATATAATTTTTGGGATATGGGATATTGGTATAATGATTTTTCAAATTGTAAAGGAAACATGGCACACAAAAGTACAAGGTAGTAGGGAAAAGATTATATGATCACAACCACTGATATTGATGTTCATAATGATGTGGTAGTGGCTAAGTTAATAGTTTCCTAAAACATAAAAAATGATTTATTTGATTATAGATCATCATATTATTTCATATCATCCCATTTTATCCTAAAAATTAGATATTTTTAATTTTATATAATAAGGGAGTTGTCAATCCAAACGCCTAAGGGAAGTATCAAAACTACAATGTTATGTTAGGCAGTCCCTATTATGGAATAAAAACATAATTGATTTGAATATTATATTATCATACCCATTATTTACTTCGATATAATCCTTGGTATGTATTTGATTTCAAACCTTGATTTGAAAATTTATTTCACGAATAACGAGGTTACAATTTCTGAGGATTATGTGGAATCCCTTTTTAGGGAAAAAACAACACCATCTGATTCTCATCCAGAGCCACCCTTATTATCTTTTTTGAATTCAATTATTGGGGTGGAAGGGAATGAAGTAAATATGGGTGAGGAAAATAATGTTAGATTATAGGATATACCTGTTCTGGAAAAATATGTTGATGTCTTTCCATATGGTTTACCTGGAAATACATCAATGTGAGAAATTGTGTTTTACATTGACATAATTATGAGTTCAATTCCCATATAAAATACTCCTTATAGAATTACCACTATAAAATTAGTGAAACTGAATAATAAACTAGAATAATTTAGTGATAAAGAATTTATTTTCACTAGGTTTTCTCTATGCAGATACCCAATTCCTTTTATTAAAAATAATGACAAATCTATGAGGTTTTGCATTCACTATACAGATATCAATGAAATAACAATACATAAAAAGTATCACCTACCTATTATTGAGGATTTATTTGATTAAAATTATGGAGAACAATATTTTTCTAAGATTAAACATCAATCTGGATATCATAAGTTTCCTGTGACGAAGGAAGGAATTACAAAAATAGAATTTCAAACTGGGTATGGGCATTACAAGTTTACATTAATGCGTTATGGACTAACTAATGTTCCCTCTGTTTTCATGGATCTAATTAATATATATTTCAAAGAATATCTTGATGACTTTTGGGATGTATTCATTGATGATATTTGGTATACTCTAAAAGGTATAAAGATCATTAAAATAACTTGCACAATATTTTGAAGACTCTTTAAAAAAAATTATGGGATGTTTAGGAAATGTGAATTTCAGATAATATAAGTTTTTATTCATGGAGACATTGTATCTAATGATGGAATATAAATTTATCATTAAAACAAAATGTTTTTGAATGAATGGACTACTCCAAAAAAAATTAACTGAGGTACATAGTTTATTGGTTTAGCAGGTTATTATCGACATTTCGTTCAGAAAATCACCCATTTAGCCAACCCAATGACAAAGCGTAAACGTAAAAAGGTTATTTTCGTATGGACAAATAAATGTGAGGAATTATTTGAGGAATTTAATAGATTATTAGTGAATACTAGGATCCCAACCCTACCAATGGAAAATGATGGGTTTCTTATCTATAGCGAAGCATCAAAGAAAGGACTTGGTTCTACCCTTCAATAAAATGACAGAGTTTTTGCCTATATAGCAATGTAGATAAATATACATGAACAAAATTATCCCACACATGATCATGAGTTATCAGAAGTTATCATTGATTAGAATATATTGATACATTATCTCTATGACGAAAATTGTGAGATATATAAAGTTGACTTGATCTTGAATTATATATTCTCAGAGATAGAACTCAAAATGAGGTGAAAATGATGGCTCAAACTACCTAAGGATTACAAATTAACTATACATTACCACACAAGAAAAGCAAATAAGGTAGATGATGCATTGACCCGGAGGGATCATGATGATCTCAACAAAATGAGGACTGATAAGGATCCATTGTACATGGATATACTGAGGATGGATATGGGAATTTTCCAAGAATGTGAAATAACAATAATTTTTTTTGGTTTTTTAACAATAATAATTATTAATTATTAAAATTTCATAGCATGATGACATTAAAATTTAAAAGAAAATTAATAGTGTAAAATACAGGAACATGGATGACTTTATTGGTAATGATGGTGTTATGAAATTTGGAAGGAGGATTTCTATTCCATAAATACCCAAGAAAAAAAGGGATTTATTGGATAATTTCCATAGTTAAAATTTCTATATATATATTTTAAGAAGATAAATTTATAGATATTTGAATGAACATTTCTGGTGGGACAATAAGAGGATGGAGATTTCGGATTAGGTATCAAGATGTTTAGTCTTTCAACATGTTAAGGACGAAAGGAAACATCCAAAAGGAGTCATAAATCCTCTACCTATTCCTACATGGAAATAGAATTTATTCACCATGTATTTTTTCAATGGTTACCCAAAATGAAAATGAATAATGATGTGATTTTGATAATTGTGGATCGACTTATGAAATCAGAACATTTTCTTGATATAAGGGTGGATTTTTCACTGGAGCACCTTAGTAGAATCTATATCAAAAAGGTTGGGAGACTTCATAGAGAACCACTCTCAATTGTTTCTGATTGTGAGTCATGTTTTTCATTGAAAGTCTATAAATTTCATTAAAAAGCCTTAGATTCCAATCATTGATTGAGTACTACTTACCACCCACCAACTGATGGGAAATCAGAGTGGATGATCCAAACCATAGGGGACATTTTGGGATCTTACTCACTGGTTTTTCAAGGAATTTGGGAACACTATTAACCTTTGGTGGACTTTTCACATAATAATATTTTCCATTAAAGTATTCAAATGTCTCAATATAATGCATTTTAAGGAAATAGATGTCATACAAAAACTCATTGGAATGAAGTTGGAGAAAGGAGGCTTGTGGGTCAAGATATTTTGGTGGAAACAACAACGAAGGTAAAGATTATTCAAGGGTATATCAAAGCATCTAAAAGAAGAAAAAAGATCTATGCCTATAATCAAAGGATGAATCCTGAATTTCTAGTGGGTTGTCACGTTTTCTAGAAAGTATCCCCTTTGAAGGGTTGTATAAGATTTGGTATGAAAGGGAAATCGATCCCTAGGTATATTAGGCCTTTTGAAATTATGGAGGGAATATGAGCTATTGAATATCATTTGGATATGCTACCTTGCCTGTCCAATTTATACCATGTGTTCCAAGTCTCATTGCTGATAATTTACATGCCAGACCCATCACATGAAATCTCTTATAAATGTATATAATTGGAACCTTCTATTTCTTACTATGAAGAGCTTATCCAGATTTTGGACACTAAAGAACACGTTTTGAGGTATAATACTAATTTTTTATTAAAGAGACATTGGAGAAATCATAAAATCGATGAGGCAACAAGGGAGCATAAGGAGCTTATGATGAAGACCTACCCAAATATTTTTGTGAGGTAATATTTTGAAAATTTGGTGGACAAATTTTTTGTAAGGAGGGGAGAATGTAACACCACAAGGTTTTCAAAAATAAATATTGAATGCATGAGACACTTAGTTCATACAAAACAAAACATTTTATAATCTGCGTGTTATTAACAACTTTGCCCCTACTATGTTTTGAATTTTTTTAAAAAAAGTCATCTAATGTTCTGATCAGTATGTCATTTGGAGTTTGATAGAACCAACAAAATTATTTTTTAATAGTAACATACACTTATGAAAAGTAATATGAATTGTAATATGACCCTTATAACAGGTAAATAATAATATTATTTTATTTTATTATTGGTACAATAAATTTGATATCTTAATTATTTTTTTAATGTGATATCAATCTAATTATACGTTTCAAGTTGTTATTTTTCAAATTAACTATGATTTTAATTTAAAATTATAATAATATTTCTTATAAAATTATTTTTGAAGAATGTAGTTAAATTTTTAATTCTACATATTGAAGATTGGTTAGGGTGAATATTTGAAATATTTTGAAATTTTTGAAATTTATTGTTGAATAGTGATAGACGGTAAAATATTGTATCTACAAATTATTAGTTAAATAAAATATTTATGATGTCATTAGTGATTTAAGGCCACATGATTAGAAATAACATGAAATTATTACTATTATGGGTAACATAAAAGTACACTATTGGTTTTTTTGAGGGAATAAATAAAATAATGAATAAAATATTCAAAATTCACTCCTCTCCTCCATTATGACCCCCCATCAACCCCTCTACTATTCACTCCTATAAGCCTTCAATATCCTCAAATATCTAACCAAATAGCATTCCCCAATCACTCCCCATTTTAATGAAGCACTTGGACTATAGAAATGTCCCAAAACACCTTGCCATACATATTTTATCAAGGAGGTTATTACAAGAGGTAAATGATCATTCTTTTTCATTTAGTTTCAATTAAATTTATCTTATTTTATTGTTTTCTGCCAAAATAATTTGTCCAAATGAAAATTATAAATCCATTATCATCTATGTATAGAAATTATATCATGTAAATATAAGAACCCTCATCAATATTCTTACTCTCCAAATTTTATTTTTCAAACGAAGTTGACATCCATGAGGTTTCAATTTACAACAATTGTGGACAAGAAATTTTGGTTCATCAATTTATCCTTCATTACTATTGTTGAAACCATTTTTATAGTTGAAACCGACTATATATAACCTATTTACTATTCAGGAACTTGTATATGTACATAATATTATATTATATGACCAAACAAGTTCCTAATAATCAAAATAACTCTAAAATAATAAATGTGAATTTTATTAATATTTCATCAAATGACTCATCCTCATTACATTAAACTAAATGATAAAAATTACCATTAACACCTATGTATAATCATAAATAATAATTAAATTCAATTTTTATTATTTACATACATTCCACATGAACATCGTTACATAAAAACAAGTTAACCGGTTATGAAAATAAGAAAAAAAAATACTCTAAAACGATAGAATTAAATTTTATAAATAATAAATAAGGACATAATGAACATAATAAAATAATTATAAGAAAAATAAATGTATAATAAGTTCTTAATAAATAAATTAATAGTTATAATTTCATATTCTAGGACATTATGTTCAAGAGCGGAAGACATTCATGCTAAGGGTAATGGTTTTCCATCAAAGCCTCCATTTTCATTTGGGTTACTTTTATTGTCTATTTTAATCAATGATATTTTAATGTATTACTATGTACACATAATATATTATGGTTTAGTGTAATATATATGGTTACAAGACAGAATCCTTCCTCATTTTGTGGTGATTTACATGTTTTAAAAGTAACATTCCAAATTATTTCTGAAATACATGTTTGATTGAAGGGAATTTCTCAAATTCTAACCAATTTTAACTAGAACTATACATTATGTTTTTAAAAACCACAACCTTAAAAAAAATATAATTTTATTATGATAATAATATATTACTTCAGTTCCTATTTTACAAAAATAATTTTCCCAAAGAACTGTTCTTTTTAAAATAAAGAGCATTTATCTCAAGAATTGCTTAATGATTCTATAAAACTATTTTCGTCTATTTCAAAACACTTGTTGATTTTTATATATTATTTAGTTTGTTATATGATATCATCTACCATATATAATTTGTTATTTTATGAAAATTTTTATTGTGGATGTGCTATCATAAAACCATTAACCAATTTACTTTGAATGGTTAGTTTTGAAGCATAATGTTTGTGGAATGTTATTTTCATTTCATATGTTTGTTTCAATATGAATATATATATTGTTTATTTTTATCACTGCTCATATGAAGAATTAATTGGACATATTATCTGATGTTTGGTTCCCACTATAGCCCCACTATGAATTGGTAGGTCTCATGAGACAAATTGATGTGGACTTGGCTGAGGCCATTCCCATTTTGAGATATGGTTTTGAAAGAGGCCTTAATAATTTTTAGAAGTCTTGACAAAGTCCTTAACAGTGTATTTCCAAATGTACGTAATATTCACTTCCCACATTATGCTGCTATAAATTTGCAGTTCTTGTTGTTATTCGACTAGTATAAAAACCATAATTGTGTTCTATTGTGGAAATATTTACTCAGCTTATATTCCTTTAATATTATTTCCATTAATTTTAAATTTAAAGGCATGTGTTTTAAATTATTCACAATGTCTAATATTTATGTTATCTTCAAAAATTTCTATTACTGATACTAAGAACATTATCTAACCCAATTTTTATGTTTCATTTTTCCCATGATATGATAAAGTTACTAATGTAAGACTTTCAGGCAAATTCAAGGACTCAAGGAAGTTTCCAATGGAATAAAATAGTGTTTTGTTCCCATTCTATATTTATTGAAAAACTTATATAAGTATCTTGTTTCCAAAATATACTAAACTAATTTATTCTTTGGGATGCATAATCCTTGTTTATATACCAATTTAAAAAAATAATGAACCAGCTCTATGAAACTGGGGTCGAGTCCTTACACTCAAACTCATTTATGGTGTAGTATCTTCTTCTTGATTTAATCTGTGGATAATTGATTCCTTGAGAAAGAACAAGAAGTCTCTATTTAGACTTAATGTAATGTTTTAAAATTCCATCACACATATTTTTATTTATCTTCTTATAAAAATAAGACCATTCTAGTGAAATTTAGCATGCCTGTAGAAGAAGTGTTGATGAAGTGGACTAGGGGATCTTTGTGCCCCGATCTACTATAAAATTGATGTGTTCATTAATTATTTTTTATCCAATGATCATATTTCATACATAAGAAAATAATGAATAACTATATAATTTAAAAAGAGATACAAAATAATTAATTAGTGATAATTATTCAAACGATTCAATTAATCCCCCTCTTGTTGTAATTTATATTTTTTAGACCTAAAAATTGGTATCAGAGCAGTATACTTTGGTTAAAGAAATAGAAAGTTGATAAGTATAAGGTCTGTACAAAGCATATTTCAATGTCCATTCAAATAGAAGGAATGTATTTTGTTTATGATCTATACTTTAATGGTGAAAATTATTGATTCTATAAATGTTTAAGGATAATCTATCATAAAATTGATGGATTAAAATTTTATTATAATATCATTACTCTTTATGGGATTCGTAAAAAATGGGAGACTTGGTCTGCTAAAACAGATGACGAATATGACATCATTTAAAAATAAATGAATGCTATTATCTATGTATTGGTTCTTTATGTGTTTAATTGTGTATGAAAATATCCAACTACCTATTTGCTGTGGAAAACTATTTCAGATTCTTATAAAGGAACAACAAATATCTAAAAAATAAGATATCCTACATCTAAGATAATGTTTTACACTATTAGAGTGTTTAATCATGATTACATTTCATAGATGAATAGAAGGATATCAAAAATCATCGATAATATTTCCACCTTGGGGTATCATATCAGTAAATTAGATCAATCTTTAAATGTACTCATTATTATACCCTCAAAATGGAATTTCATATTAGCTGATATTTTTCCAATCATCACCTAAAACAAATTTAACAATGAATAAATTGATTAGAATACTAATTAGGTGCGAAGAAGATTAACAAGATGAAGTTGATTATTTGAACATTATATTGAAAGGGGAATATAAAACCCTAAAATTAACATCTCATGATAATTTATGAAAAAAATAAAAAAAAAATTATATAAAAACTCAGATTCATGATATTCTAAATTGGAATTTGCACAACAAGCCAGAAATTTCAGAATAATTTACAAGAAGAAATGAAATTTTATATAATCCTTCAAGATGGATGATAAATAACATAAAGAATTTATATTCTATGAATATAAAAAATTGGGTCACAATAGACTTTATTTCACATAAGTGAAATATTTAAGAAGTGGTCAGAAAATAATTATCACAAAAGTGTTGATTATAAGTATAAATAAAAAATTGATATGAAATCTTCAGGGAGTGTATATGAAGACTCTATAAGCTCCTAAAATTATAATTCATAGAAAGATACATCAATTATCATAGGAACCATTTTATTTATTTTAAACGAAGAATATGTACAAACATATTACTCTCATAATTCTAAAATTGATATTTTCTCAATTTTAAATTTGCTTCATAATATTCTATTATAGAACAAAAATATGATTCTATAGTAAAGAACTATAAATCATTGAAAAAAATTCATAATTATTTTTTCGTATAAATATATACCATGATAAAACAACAACAATATTTTGTTGAAATGTTCCATTATTCGGTATAAAATTTTATAGATATTGAAAAAGGGATTAATAATTTAAAAACTAAAGTAGGTTCTAATAAATTAATCAACTTATTTTTACAAAAGGATAAAAAAATTAATTGGGATTCTTGGAAATATTTTTATTAAATTTGAATGTATGGAGTATGAATCAAGTGATATGAATCAAACTTTTTTAACAATTAATTTCGTCCCAATTCAAAAAATGTTAGCTTTTATTATTGCGGATTACAAAGTCATGTTGCCAATAAATGATATTTGAGAAATCTTATAATTAGTGGTACTAAAAAGGATTAATTTTTAAAATTATATATATGGAATGTGATGTAAAATATGGTAAATTTTCAAAACATTTGGGTTCCTAGATCATTTCTCTCTAACCTTTTAGAGCCCATTAAATTATGGGTACGAAAACAAACACATGTTAAATTACATTAATAAAAAACAGTACACAAAGATAGAAAATCAATATAGTATTTGGATAGTGGTTGTTCCAAAAAAATGTGTAGAGAGTCATCAACCATTCATACACGAACTCAAATAAATTGAGGACTAGATACTTTTTGTTGCAATTTCAAAGGAAATATTGTGGTAGTTAGAACTATTGAGGATCCCACGACTAACTCAATCAACAAAGTATTGTATGTGAAATATATAAATCAAAAACATATACCTTTTCCTCAACTATGTAATGATGGGTTTAATTTTTATTATTCTGAATATTCATTCTAAATCCTTAAATATTATTACTAAAATTTAGAGCACCAAGAAATAAAGATGTTTTTACATTGGTGTTAAATTAATTCTGCTAATAGAAAGTGAATTTTTTGACGACTAAAACAAATGAGTGATGGATTTTGCATAGAATAATTGTATAGTGAAATACTAATGCTTTAAATAAATTATCTAAGAATCATTTAGTTTTTGATTTACCTATTATTATGTTTTATAATCATAAAATCTTTGATTCATCCCAAATCAACTAACAATAGAAATCATCTTTAAATTATATTAACATAATTTAGACATCTGAACCATTATATCTGATAAATATGGAATTGTTTGGAACATCAAAATTAGCATTCATGACTGGTAAATTTAATGTTTATGTTTAAGTTGATGACTATTCTAGATTTACCTGGGCATATATTTCAGAACTCAAAAATTATTCATTCACTATTTTCTAATGTTGTGTAAAAATATTCAGAATGAAAAGGGTATTAAAATAATAAATTATTGATAAGTGATCATGGTGGGAACATTTTGATTCAAAAATCAATTCAATTTTCTCAAATATTGTTATTAATCACACATTCCTAGAACTAATAACACCTCAACAAAATGTGATTTGTGAAAGAAGAAATAGATCCATTCAAGAAATAGAAATAACTATGTTGAATGAATACAATATTCCTACATATAATTGTGTAGAATTTGTAAGCACATCCAGTTATATCATGAATAGAGTTTTTATAAGGAATAATTTTAAAATTACTCCCTATGAACTATGGAATAATAGAATATCTAAATTAATGTACATTAATGTTTTCATATGATAGTTTTGTATCTTTAATTCTAAGGAAAACCTTGTAAATTTTGATCTTAAAGAAGATGAATAAATATTTTGGGATATTATACTCTCTGTGAATCCTATAGAGTGTTTAATAAAACACCAATAATTTTTGAAGAATCAGTTCAAGTGATGTTTGATGAAATTTATAAATATTTATGAGAAATATTAAACAATTTATGTTATTGATTAATTTGATTATTGTAGACATGAATCACCTAATGGTGATTTTGAAATTGATATTTCTAAAATGTAGTCTACATCTAAAAAAACAAAACTAAAAAACATAAATGTGTCTTTCTATGAGTGTCTTGAGCATTAAAGAACAATCCTTTTCAAACTGTTATAGGAGTCCTAGAAGTATTAAATATAACTAAAAGGAATATAAAAAACCTCGATAATTTTTCTACCTTTATATCTAATATAGAATCTATTTATATGTAACATTCCTTAGAATATAAGACATGGATGCTAGCAATGAATTTATAACTAATCCAATTCAAAAGGAATGATGTTTTAGAATTAGTAGAATGGCCAACCATATATCAAATGATAGGAACTAAGTGAGTTGATATAAATAAACATGATGATAAGGGATCATAATAAAAAATAAAGAGATATTTGTACCTAAAGGATATAATTATGAAGAATGAATATATTTTCATGAACCATTTTCCCATATTTAAAAAATAGAATCAATTATAATCATTTATTAATATTTTGAACAACCTCCTAGTTTTAAAATCCTTCATAATAAAATTCCTATTTATAAACATACTAAATCCCTCCATGGATTTAAACAAGAACATAGAGAGTTGTATAAATTATTAATTTCTTTTCTTTTGAAAAGAAGGATTTAATATTTGATTTTTAGATCAATCACTTATTATGAAAACTATGTGTTCTATTATATTATTTGTAAAACAATTATTTATGATGCTACTATTGGTTCAATGAATAATAACCTCTGTAATTATTTTTGAAAACTAAGAGAAAATGAATTATGAATGTGTCTTATAGGAGAGTTAAAAATATTTTTTTAGGATTAAAATTTTATCCTAAGGATTATGGAAAGGTTTCAAATAAATTAATATAGATTTTTTATCTATTAAATAGCATCGTACTTGAAAAAAAAAATTTCACAACTTATATGTGAAAACAATATAAAACAATATTTTGATGAAGCTAGAAAACAAGTTGAAAAAAAATTATATAAAGAAATTATTGGTATTTTTTTATTTCATACTACTAAATTAACAAACATTATGTTTTATGTGTACTTATGTTCTAGATTTTAGTCAAATCCAAAATTATCTGTAACATCCAATGTAAGTAATGAATAATAGATATTTTTATCTATGTCTATTAGTGAATTATATAGTGTTTTAGAGGCTTAAAATGAGAATAAATCCAATCTTAAGCATGAAATACACTAATATTTTTAAAAGATTGTTTTACAACCTTTTAATGGAAAACCATTTTTAAATATATCTTTTGACAATTTTATAATATATGTTTTTCAAAAATAAACTTCTTCCATAAGATTGGGACATCAAAATTTACTTTGTGTGATTGTTTGGTATTTTTCCGATAAAGTTCATTTTTTAATGAATAGTGAAAAATGTTGTATATTAATTAAAAAACTCTTTTTAATCTAATTTATTTATATGATTAGATTATCTTTTGAATTGGTTTTGAAGTGAAATTAGAATATATTTTTACAATTTAATCCAATGGTGGTCATTGGAATCAATTTCACTTTGAAATTGGACTTAAACTGGTGTCAATCTTTTGATACTTATTGTTTCATAAAAACACGCTATTTGTCATGACAGCGGGAATTAATTATTAAATTAATTATTGTAACTTATATGATTTGAATTTTTTAAAATAGGTAACATTTTTGAATTCAGAATATCAAATAATGCTTAGGGTGATGTTTTGGTATTTTTCTGAAAAACATCAATTTTTGATGAATACTGAAACCACTAAGTGGTAGTTAACGAAACTGATTTTTCGTTTAAATGAAACTTTTCCACTTCTGTGTTTTGAATTTCAAAAA
Source organism: Viscum album (assembly GCA_963277665.1). Lineage (NCBI taxonomy): Eukaryota > Viridiplantae > Streptophyta > Magnoliopsida > Santalales > Viscaceae > Viscum > Viscum album. Next base: position 152,712 of record CAUJRU010001277.1, on the reverse strand, counting down.
TACAACATACATTGTTGTCATTAAGAAGTAAAATGTGGTTCAATGGGATTTAAATAATTTTTTTCGTGAATAGTAACTTATTAAGTTTTTAATCGCGATTAAAGGTAATTAGTGTAATTTATGGTAAAAATAATGTTATAATAAAATGAAAATATGTAGAAACATGTCCTACAATTATTCGATGTGTCATGTCGGACCATAAAAAGCCATGGGTCAACTTGGGGACCCCATGGAGCCACTTTGGTAGGAAAATGACATTAATATCTTTTTATTTAATGTTAAAATTAAAATGACACAAGCATGATTTATTTTACTAAAACAATTATTAAATGGGGTTATACAAATCATATTTTTGACTATAAATATTCATTAGAAAGATAAAAAGATTTCATACATTATTATATTTTTTTTGTAATTTTTAGACATTAAATATACTAAATTATTTATGACATCATGATGATGCAGCGATTACCTCATTAATAAAGGATTGAAATAAACTGAAATGATAAAGCAACATCTATGACCTAGACATGTCCAAAACCTATTGGATGGTTGGATTTAGAACCCTTATCAACTTATCCTCGATTTATATAAATGTGGGACCTTTTTAATCTGAAACTCATTTTAAAATAATGTAACATTTCTTTACTTTCTAAGAGTGTCCCTCCTCTCCTCTTATAAAAGGCCCCCACCTCTACCTCCTTACCCACACTTAAAAAGCCATTGGATCGGCCAAACCCTGCCAATTTTGTATCTCGGCATCCCTCTCTTACTCCTTGAAGCCTCACTTTGGGAAGAAGTCTTCCCAAGGAAGCCTTTGAGCTCAAACCAAAGGGAGTTACCCGATTTTATGGTAATGTCTTCACTTGAGTCCTTTTGTTTTATTTTGCTTCTCCAACCCCCTAAACTCTTCTTATTCATTTATTTTGTAACAAATACAGTATCTTCAATATAATAAGATTTTTCTATAAGAAGTATTAGAGCTACACTTACACACACCTACATCTAATGGTTAAAGAACATACTGTTTCCGTGGATGGAGAATTTCGGCCTCCCGAAATGATGATTGTTCAACATTCTTTTAACACCTTCAAAGGTTGCCATTAAGATGACACTATATTTATATATGATATATAATATGTTTATGTTTTCCTTAAGCTTCTGAATTTTTTATTCTGGGAATACCTTTATGGTTTCCATTATAAGTAAACGCGATATCTTCATTTAGGGAAGTGTGGACTACCGCCCCCTCAATGTGATTTGATTCGTTAAATACCATATGTAGGATTTATAAAGGATGGAGTTATGATATTATATATGATATTACACTGTAATTATAATATACCTTTATGTCATTATGAATCAATTTTATAAAATAAAAAATAGAAATGAAAGTAGCGTTCATGCGTACGTACGGCTTACCGTCTCCATGAACAGTGCATTTCATTTATTACCTCTAAATGATTATGTAATATTATAAATGCATGAATATACTGAATATATATGATATATATGATATATACATCATGATTATAATTCTAGATATAATGTATACATGAAAAACTTGTAATTATAAGGGTTTATTTTTGACTCAAGTACCAATGATCGTTAAAATGACCGTTATTAACTTAAATAATTACATTGTGTTCATGACATGGCAATAAGTGATATAAAATGAATAATGAACATGAAAAAGGTTCTTAATCACGTAGAAATTAACTCAAGTTTATTATTCAGGAGATTAAATAACGACCGAGTCAAGTTGGACCCAAGGTATGGGACTTCATCTCAATCTCCTTTCATTGAGGCATATTTTGTTTTATACACAACTTTCTTTTATACGGTGTATAAACTACTTTGACTTTTACGTTTATCCAAAATGAAACTTTTTTATACGAAGTGTTTTACTAAACGAAAAATGGGAATGTTTTTGTCGTATGTATGAGGCGAGAATGACTTCTCCACTGCTGTGACCATTATTTGAGTTTCGGCTTCCTCTACAAGCCATACCTTTTTTTAAAAGAAAAATAAATACCATGTTTTACTTTTCTTTTATTTTGGTATTGAATATGGGTTTCATAATGTTTTTGTATCACTGTGTTATTGATATCTTTTGATTGAAATGTGGAAGTTTTATGTTTCCATTATGTATGTTTTATGTGATACGATTATGTTATGGATCTGGGGAATTGTTATGAAGAAGGGTGGTTCCGTGATAAACTAAGGATAGGTGAGCCCGATATAGCTCCACAATGCATTGGGTAACGCGAAGGAGTGAAACGTTAAGGTTTCTCTGAAGATATTTAGGGAATATACTGTGATGGGTATTCCAATCGTAACCAAGAGGGTTACTCCCTACGAAAGAATGTTATGAATGCCTCAAATTACATTTATGTCTTATGATTTCTATTATTTATTCATGATATGATGAGGTATGTTAATGTTCATTTGTTTTATGGGTAATTTATGATTTCATTCTTATGTATATATGAACTTATGTTTCCTTTCCATATTTTTATAACCCATACTGAGCTTTTTTTTCTCATCCCAAGTTTTTTTGAAATGTTTTTCATAGGTCAAGGGAAAGGTACTAGATATGATGATAGTGTCAAGGAAGTGTCAAGAAAGAATCCATGTTTTATTTTAAATATGTTTCCGTTGATGGAAAAAATGAATACTATCTTTATGTAACCACTTTCTTTTAAATGTGGAATGTAGTGCATGTTTTATGATCTAATTCTCTAAAACTCTAAACCTGAAAATATCCTCAATGTGTAATATTGTAATAAATCACGATTAAGTATGGTTTAAGGTTGGGGCCTTATAGTTGGTATTAGAGGTCAGTTTATATAACTTTAGGAGTTATAATTCTATTAAATGATTATCCAAAAATATTTTTATTGAAATGATATTGCATTTGAAGATTACCATGTTACTTCATCTAAGACATGTTTGTTCAGAATGGTCTTCCTTAGAGGAAACAGGGAAGCAGTTCTAGGAAGGCATACAGAAGGAAATAACCTTCCGAATCAGCATCCTGAGATGGTCAGAATTGGAACTGAACAGTTTGTTGCAGTAATGGCGCAGTTGACTCAAGCGATAAATGGTGGTGGTATCCATGCACGAGATCATCCAGATCAACCGCAGAGGAACATGTCAGTGGTGGAACATTTCATGAGGCAAAATCCCCCATCATTCAAAGGATCATCAGACCCTGTGCCAGCTGAAAGGTGGATTAAAGCACTAGAGAATATTTTTGATGTCATGGGGTGTTCAGACAATTAAAATGTTAGTCTTGATATTTACTGTTTGGATGGTGAAGCAGATCAGTGGTGGTCGATGGTTAAAAATATCAGGGACACCAATGAGATTGATGCTCTTGACTGGGATGAATTTAAAGGTATGTTTCTTGAGAAGTATTTTCCGAAGGCGGTTTGACTTAGGATGGAAAAGCAATTCTTAGAATTGAGGCAAGAGGAAGACTCAGTGGATGCCTATGAAGAATGTTTCACTCGATTGGCAAGGTATGCTCCAAATTCTATACAAGACCTTGATAGTAAAATCAATCGTTTTTACTCAGGATTAAAGCCAAAATATCAAAGGGCATTAGCTTCTCCTGAGTTTAAAAGTTATGAAAAGCTTGTTAGATTTTCTAAGAAGGTGGAAATGGAGTTTGCCGATGATCAAGTGTTCTATAACAACCAGTTGAAGAAGAGACCGAGGTGGCATGAGAATGGAAAGAATTCTTCAAAAAGTTCTCATGGTAAGAAAACCATGTTTCCAGTTAGTGATAAATGTGGGAAAAGGCATGCTGGGGATTGTATTATGAATTATGGAAAGTGCTACAGATGCAGTAAGATGAGGCATAAGGCTCGTGATTGCACTGAAAATGATCAAGGTGATGGTAAGAACAAATTTGATTTACAGTTTGTGAAATGTTTTATGTGCAATGAGATGGGTCACTATGAAAACGAGTGTCTGACAAAGAGCTTGAGTGTTGGGAAGCAGTTGGACTACAAGCAGAAAGGGGTGGTGAAATCCTTTGCAAGTACTTCATCAGATGTCGGGCCATCAAATGAAGCTGAATCAGGTACCTTGTTTGTTTTTTCAGATTATTCCAATGTGTTGTTTGATTCGGAGTCTACACATTCTTTCATCTCTGAAACCTTTTCTAGTAAAATGGGAATACCATCTCAAGAAATGACTCCGGAACTTTTGGTAAAAACACCTGGGGGAAATGTTGAGGCAAAAAGAATTTATAAGAATCTTCCTATCCTTATCTATGGAAAGAACCTACTTTCAAGTCATATTGTTCTACCTCTAGTAGAGTTTGATATTATCCTGGTTGTGGATTGGCTCTCTATTTACCATTCTAAGATTGACTATAGAGCTAAAGAAGTTTCTTTTCAGAAATACTTTCAGTTTGTGTACAGGAATGAACCCTTCCTATTGATAACATATCAAGAGGCCGAGAAACCTGTAAAAGATGGAAATGAATGTTACATTGCACACATCATTGAAAATAAATGAACTATTCAGATTAATGATGTGCCAGTGGTAAATGAGTTTCCTGATGAGTTTCCTAGAATAATACCAGATCAGGAAGTTGAATTTACTGTTGACTTAGTTCCTGATGCAAAGCCAATTTCGAAACCCCCTTATCGAATGACTCAAATTGATCTTTTAGAGTTGAAGGAGAAATTGCAAGATTTATTAGAGAAAGGTTTCATTCGACCTAGCACATCACCATGGGGTTCTCCTGTTTTATTTGTTAAAAAGAAGGATGTCTCTATGAAACTTTGCATTGATTATAGATCCTTGAATAACATCACTATTAAGAACAATTATCCTTTACGTCATATCGATGATTTATTTGATTAGCTCCAGGGAGCTCAGTTTTTTTTCAAAGATTGACCTGAGATCGGGGTACCATCAGCTGAAGGTAAAGGAGGAAAATGTTCCAAAGTCTGTATTTCGTATAAGATATGGCCATTATGAATTTGTAGTGATGCCTTTTGGGCTAAAAAATGCACCTGCTACATTCATGGACTTAATGAATAGAATTTTCCATGAGTTCTTGGGTATGTTTGTGGTGGTTTTAATTGATGATATTTTGGTGTTTTCTAAAAGTAAGAAGGAGCATGAAAGACATTAAAGCGTTATTTTGAAAACCTTAAAAGAAAAGAAATTGTATGGTAAATTTAGCAAGTGAGAGTTTTGGTTGCAACAAATTTCTTTCCGTGGTCATATTGTTTCTAAAGATGGGATAACTGTTGATCCTGCAAAAACAATGGTTGTTGAAGAATGGCCAAGACCCACAAATGTAACTGAGATCCGTAGTTTACTTGTTTTGGCTGGTTGTTACCGAAGATTTGTTAGAATTTTTTCACGGTTATCTAGTCCAATTACTAAACTAACTCGGAAGGGTGTTAAGTTTACCTGGACAAAAGAATGTGATGATTGTTTTCAGGAATTGAAAACAAGATTGGTGAATGCTCCAATTTTGGAACTTCCATCCAGGAATGGTGATTTTGTTATCTATAGTGATGCTTCATTGAAAAGAATTGGTTGTGTCCTAATGCAGAATGATCAGGTAATTTCTTATGCTTCACGACAGTTTAAAAATCATGAGGTAAATTACCCTACACATGATTTAGAATTAGCTGCTATTGTTTTTGCTCTAAAAATTCAGAGACATCATTTGTATGGAGTAAAGTGTGAAATATATACCGATCACAAAAATTTAAAGAATATATTCACTTAGAATGAATTGAACATGCGACAAAAGAGATGGCTAGAATTAATCAAGGATTATGATTTTACAATTCATTACCATTCGGGAAAAGCAAATAAAGTGGATGATGCTTTGAGTTGAAAAAGTAATGCTTTATTAGCAATCTTGCGTTTGGAACGTGATCCTATGGTTAAGGATTTGATGATCTTTGGCATAAAAGTTTTTGGTGCAGGATGTTCTTTTGTTTTGTTTTAGGTATCAGTGAAATCTTCTCTATCAGATAGAATCAAGCAAGAATAGAAGCAAGACAGTGAGTTGTAGAAAAAGGTAGAGCTGGTTCAGAAAGGTAAGTTTCTTGAATTCAAAACTGATAATGATTGTGTTTTGAAATTTGGGAATAGATTGTGTGTGCCTTGTGATTCACAGTTGAAGAGAGAGTTGTTATGTGAAGCTCCTAGTTCTGTGTTTTTAGTTCATCTTGACAGTACTAAGATGTACAATGATCTACGGGAGTATTACTAGTGGGATGGAATGAAAAGAGATATTGCTGATTTTACATTGAAGTGTTTGACATGTCAATAGGTTAAAGCAGAGCGGTAGTTACTGAAAGTTATGCTTCAGCCTTTACCTGTGCCAAAGTGGAAATGGGAGAATATATCCGTGAACTTCGTTGTGGGATTTCCGAATACCCCTCCAGGTAATAATGCAATCTGGGTTACTGTTGATCGCTTGAATAATCTACTAATTTCCTTCCTATTCGAGATAATTTTTTCCCTAGATCAACTTTCCCGTTTTTATCATAAAGAGATAGTCAGATTACATGGAGTTCCTCTCTCCATTGTATCTGACCGTGATCCAAGGTTCACTTCTAACTTTTGTAAAGGCCTTTAGAAGTCGTTGGGTACTGAATTAAATTTTATTACAGCTTTTTATCCTCAATCAGATGTGTAGTTAGAACGAACAATTCAGAACTTGGAGGATATGCTACGAGCTTGTTCGATGGATTATCAAGGATGTTGGGACCAACATATTTCTTCGGTTGAATTTCGTATAATAACCATTTTCATTCCAGTATACAGATGGAACCATTTGAGGCGTTATATGGGAAGTGGTGTCGAACTCCAGCTTTTTGGGATGAAGTGGGTGAAAGAAAGCTGATGGGACCAGAATTGGTAGAAGAGTTGGCATAAAAAGTTCAGCTGATACCGAAACACATGAGAACAGCTCAGAGCAGGCAGAAGAGTTATGCAGACAACATGAGGAAGGATCTATCTTTTGAGGTAGGTGATCATGTTTTTCTCAAATTCTCACCATGGAAAAGTTTGATGCAATTTTGTAAGAAATGAAAGATGAGTCCAAGGTTCATTGGACCATATGAAATTCTGAAGAGAGTTGGATCAGTTTCTTACCGGGTGGCTTTACCTCTGAGTTTATCTCAGGTACACAATGTTGTTCATGTCTCAATGCTGAGAAAGTACATGCCAGATACATCTCATGTTTTGAGTCCAGAGGTAGTTCAGCTGGAAAAGAACCTATCTTATGAGGAACAACTGGTCCAGATTCTTGACCACAGGGAGCAATTGGTATGGAATAAGGTTATTAATCAGGTAAAGGTTTTGTGGAAAAACCACATGATGGAAGAGGCAACATGGGAATCTGAAAATGCAATGAGGGATAAGTACCCCCATTTATTCGATAAGTAAATAAATTGCGGGGACACAATATTCTAAAGGGGGGAAGGATGTAACATCCCAAGTATTTAATGAATAATAGATATTTTTATCTATGTCTATTAGTGAATTAGATAGTGTTTTAGAGGCTTAAAATGAGAATAAATCCAATCTTAAGCATGGAATACACTAATATTTTTAAAAGATTGTTTTACTGCCTTTTGATGGAAAACCATTTTTAAATATATCTTTTGAAAATTTTATAAGCTATGTTTGTCAAAATAATCATTTTATTTAAGACTGGGACACCAAAATTTACTTTGTTTGAATTTTTGGTATTTTTCCGATAATGTTCATTTTTAATGAATAGTGAAAAATGTTGTATTTTAATTCAAAACCTCTTTTTAATCTAATTTATTAATATGATTATATTATCTTTTGAATTGGTCTTTAAGTGAAATTAGAATATATTTTTACCATTTAATCCAATGGTGGTCATTGGAATCAATTTCACTTTGAAATTGGACTTAAAATGGTGTCAATCTTTTGATACTTATTGTTTCGTAAAAACACGCTATTTGTCATGACAGTGGGAATTAATTATTAAATCAATTAATGTAACTTATATGATTTTAATTTTGTAAAATAGATATCATTTTTGAATTCAGAATATCAAATATAGCTTAGGGTGAAGTTTTGGTATTTTTCTGAAAAACTTCAATTTTTGATGAATAGTGAAACAACTAAGTGGTAGTTAAAGAAACTGATTTTTCGTTTAAATGAAACTTTGCAACTTCTGTGTTTTGAATTTCAAAAAATCTGACATACATGGTTGTAATTAAGACATAAAATGTGGTTCAATGGGATTAAAATAATTTTTTGGTGAATAGTAACTTATTATGTTTTTAATCGTGATTAGAGGTAATTAGTGTAATTTAATGAAAAAATAATGTTATAATAAAATGAAAATACCTAGAAACATGTACTACAATTATTTTATGTGTCATGGCCGACCTAGAAAAGCCATGGGTCAACTTTCAGACCCCATGGAGCCAATTTGGTTGGAAAATGACCTTAATATCTTTTTATTTCATGTTAAAATTAAAATGGCACAAACATGAGTTGTTTTAGTAAAACAATTTTTAAATGGGGTTATACAAGTCAGATTTTTTACTATAAATATTCATTAGAAATATTAAAATATTTCCTACATAATTATTTTTTTTTGTAATTTTTAGACATTTAATATATTAAAATATTTATAACATCATGATGATGCAGTGATTACCACATTAATAAAAGATTTAAATAAAATGAAATGATGATGTAAAATCTATGACCTACACATGTCCAAAACCTATTGGATGGGTGGATTTCGAACCCTTATCACCTTAGCCTCAAATTATATCAATGTGGGACCCTTTTAATCCGAAAATCATTTTAAAATAAAGTAACATTTCTTTACTTTCCAAGAGTGCCCCTCCTCTCCTCTTATAAAAGGCCCCCACCTCTACCTCCTTACCCACACTTCCAAAGCCTTTGGATCAGAAAAACCCTGCCCATTTTGTCTCTCCACATACCTCTATTACTCCTTTAAGCCTCACTTTGGGCAGAAGTCTTCCCAATGACGCCTTTGTGCTCAAACCAAAGGGAGTTACCCGAATTTAAGTCAATGTATTCACTTGAGTCCTTTTGTTTTATTTTGCTTCTCCAACCCCCTGAACTCTTTTTATTCATTTCTATTGTAACAACTCAAGTATATTCAATATACTAGGATGTTTTTATAAGAATTATTCGATCTACACTTACACACACCTACATATAATGGTTAAAGAACATACTGTTTCCATGGATGGCGAATTTCGGAATCCTGAAACGATGATTGTTCAACATTCTTTTAACACCTTAAAAGGTGGCCATTAAGATGAACCTATATATATATATGATATATAATCTGTTTATGTTTTCCTTAAGCTTGTGTATTTTTTATTTTTTTCATACCTTTATGGTTTCCATAATGGGTAAATGCGATATCTTCATTTAAGGAAGTGCGGACTACCGCCCCCTCAAAGTGATTTGATTCGTTAAATATGATATGTGGGACGTATAAAGGATGGATTTATGATGTAATATATGATATTAAACTTGAATTATAATATAGATTTATATCATTATGATTACATTCTATAAAATAAGAAATAGAAATGAAAGTAGCGTTCATGCGTACGTACGACTTACTGTCTCCATGAACGGTGCATTTCATTTCATACCTCTAAATGATTATGTATTATTATAAATGCATGTATATACTGGATATATATGATATATATGATATATACATCATGATTATCATTTTGGATATAATGGATACATGAACAACTTGTAATTATAAGGGGTTTATTTTGGAGTCAAGTACCAATGATCGTTAAAACAACCGTTATTAACTTAAATAATTACATAATGCTCATGACAAGGCAATAAGTGATATAAAAGGAATAATTAACTTGAAAAAGGTTCTTAATCAAGTCGAAATTAACTCAAAATTATTATACAGGAGATTAACGAAGGACTGAGTCAAGTCGGATCCAAGGTATGGGACTTCGTCTCAATCTCCTTTCATTGAGGCATATTTTGTTTTATACACAACATTCTTTTTTACGGTGTATAAACCCCTTTGACTTTTACGTTTATCCAGAAGGTATCTTTTTTATACGAACCATTTTAGTAAATGACAAAAGGGAATGTTTTTGTCGTACGTATGCGGCGACAACAACTTGTCCACCGCCGTGACCATTATTTGAGTTTCGGATTCCTCTACAAGCCATACCTTTTTTTAAAGAAAAATAAATACCATGTTTTACATTTATTTTATTTTGGTATTGAAAATGGGTTTCATAATGTTTTTGTATCACTGTGTTATTGATATCTTGTGATTGAAATGTAGAAATTTTATGTTTCCTTTATGTATGTTTTATGTGATACGATTATGTTATGGTTCTTGGGAATTTTTATGAAGATGGGTGGTTCCGTGATAAACTAAGGGCGGGTGAGCCCGATATAGCTCTCAAATTGATTGGGTAATGCGAAGGAGTTAAACGTTATGGTTTCTCCGAAGAGATTTAGCGAATATACTGTGATAGGTTTTCCAAACGTAACCAAGAGGGTTAATCCCTACGTAAGAATGTTATGAATGCCTCAAGTTACCTTTATGTCTTATGATTTCTATGATTTATTCATGATTTGATGAGGTATGTTAAAGTGCTTATGTTTTATAGGTAAATTATGATTTCATTCTTATGTATATATGAACTTATTTTTCCTTTCCATATTTTTATAACCCATACTACGCTTTTTATGCTCATCCCAAGTTTTTTTGAAATGTTTTTCACAGGTCAAGGGAAAGGTAGATGATATGGTGATAATGTCAAGGAAGTGTCAAGAAAGAATCCATGTTTTATTTTAAATATGTTTCCGTTGATGGGAAAAATGAATACTATCTTTATGTAACCACTTTGGTTTAAATGTGGAATGTAGTTCAAGTTTTATGATCTAATTCTATAAAACTCTAAACCTGAAAAAGTTCCTCAATGTGTAATCTTGTAATAACTCAAGATTAAGTATGATTTAATGTTGGGGCCTTAAATTATCCCATCATACTAATATTAAATTATTTATCATAAATATAAATTGATTTATTTTTCAGTCACTTATTTAAACCAATATTTTTTATTTTAATTTAATTTTATATTCTGAATCTGAATTTGGATGTTTTATATTAGATAGAAAATGAACATTAGGAACCTTATACTTTTTAGGAAAATATTTTTTATGATGTTCGAGTTTGAAATAACACTCAATTTCCCTATTGACAATGAAGGGAAAGTATGTTTGTGCTGGATGTTGTTGTTAAAAAGTATTTTAGAAATAAAGATTACTATACTTTAGAATAAATTTTAATTGTATACCAATTTTATGCAACAATAGTAGTGCTATAAATATTTCAAGAAATATTATAATTCATTCAATGACTAAGCATACTGATACAAGGAATCATTTTCTAAGATATCATGTTCTTAAGAAGGATATATCATAATAATCTGTTAATATTGAATATCAATTAGCTGATATTATCACTAACCCCATCCCGGAGAAGGATTTTATTTTATTATGGGGAGTTAGAATTATTTAATTTTAAATTAATTTTTAATATTTAATTTAAAATAATATAGTATTTTTTATCTTAACTAATATATATATGTCAAATATATTTATTTCAATTTATTTTGATTTGTGACGCGTTTTTTAGTTTAATATTTTTTTTATTTCTTTTTATTTGTCCATTAAAATTTATAATTAACGAGTAAATTCTCAATCAGTACGAGAAAACCATTAGACTTCTCCCACTCATCTCTTTCACAACCTCTAAATTTACAGGGCCTATCTCATTCCAGTTTAGCAAAACCCTAAACCATTGAACTTACAATGAATAAACCTAGAGAAATAGAAACATCAAAAAGAGTTGTAGATGTTTGTCAATGAAAACATGATCGACAGTTTAAGTATCAGAAACATATTTTAGGAAAGGTAATTGATTTTTATTTGATAAATCAAATTCATATCTCAATAAAGAATGAAATAAGATTTCATGGATTAGAATTAATGTTTGGAAGTATAAATACTCCATATTTTTGATATAGAAGTAAAATTGTACTGTTGAAATGCTTATTTTAGTTTTGGATATGAGGAAGACATATTTTTATATAATATTTATCTTGAGGAAATATCTATCTATAATGTATTGGTTTATAAGATAATAGATATTCCTCATGAGGGGGAATTTCATTTTGATTAAAAAAATATAGCTGATGAGAAGAAAATGTCATAGGATTTCATGTATTCTCATTCTAGGACTAGAACAAACAATAAAATGATGACAAGATACTCGAGCGCTAATTTGTGGGTTGAGATGAATTTAATTCCATTTTGAATTGTTCCGTGAATGGAATAGATAGATAAAGTAATTTATCATGATATTTATTCTATGTTTTTCTTGAAGAATATTATGGTGAACTTCATTAGACACATGCTAGAGTATATGACTTATTGTTGTCACAGGGATGCAAAGAAGTTGTTTTACCCCAATTGCAAGATTCTATAACTGTTTTTGTTGAGGAAAAGAATGATTGAATCAATTTCATTTGGAAAATGATTTCATCATAATAATATTCTGAATTATATAACTTTTATTAAATATTTATTTTTCTACAGTGATTCTTTTATTCATCTACTACAACTTGGTATCGATGAACCGGAAACGGATAATGGATGGTTCTCTGGGGAAGACAAATTTGTCACGTGCTATTGGTTCTATGAGGATAGGACCAGATGTGGAAGTAGAATCTTGAAATGATGTGTAAATAATTCCTCAGATAAAAATAATATAAATCAATATTTTTGAACCAGTGGTAGCTAGAAAGATAGAAAACATGATGATGCAGAAGAAGAGCCACATATAACTCAAAATGCAGAAGAATTTTCTCAGGGGACTGATCAATCTAGATAATTGATCATACTACTACTCAGGCTACTCCTAATTTTTTTAATTATTTTTGATTCGGTTCTTGTAGGATAATCAATTTTAAGAGGGTAAGAAGAACGTAGTTTAACTTTGGTTTTTGTTGGTTAAGAAATACCACAATCTCCTATGTCTTCCAAATCATTGGACTATAAAATGAAGACCTACATCAGAGTCTCAATAATGTGAATGCTCAAAATTGGACTATATTTCATGAATTAGTGTCTGAAAATTAAAGATTTGAAGAGATCATATTTTAAACTATTTCATGAGTAATTTATGAATCCCAACACTAAAATTAGATAAGTTCATGAAATTGTTTTTGTGGGAGATGTGGAAGAGTTACTCATGTCATTATATTTATTGTTCATATCATAGAAAGATGAATACGTTAAAGTGGATGATGTTGATTAATAGAAGCTTAAATTGGGAAGAGAAATTCTTTTATCAAAGATAGTCATCATGCTTCGTCCTCTACTCCAAAACCCACTTCTCCTAACTTAATAAGGTTGTTTGAATAAATATGTGCAATGATTTCTGAATTTAACTTTCGGTTGCACACTCTCTAGTGTGACAATAACCCAATGAATGTTATTCTAGAAAATCAATGTGATTTATTCAGTCAACTAAATTCCAATGAATCAGGGATAAGAACATTAAATCATCAATTCATGTAATTATTAAAACCATTTGATTAATCTGAATAAATATTGAACGAGTTCATCAAGGGGAATCTTGTTTAAACTGTAATGGTCATTCAATATACAAGGAAGCTATTATAAATTTTTTTTATGTCCTAAACAACTATTTTTAGTGTTTTTTATGAAGATTCTTGATATATAAGGTGTCGTTCTTACCATTTCTCATCCAGTAGCATCAACAACTTTCCATATAGATTCTAAATTAGAAAACATTTATGATCTGATCCCATCATTTTGAATACCTTAGCTGATTATAGGTTGTACTCACTATTTTTAAAGATATTTTATTTTCATTTTACATTAATTTTAATTTATATTTTTTGAATTTTATATAGTATACTACCGAATTTGTGTGTTATTTTTGTTCAAATTTCAACTTCCATATCATGTATCTTATTTTTCGAATGGTAGACTACAACATTAAATAACAATTAAGTGCTATATTAACTTTTCATTCCTACAATTTCACAAAATTCATTTTCATATCACAAAAGGGGATATTATGTGGAAGATGTTTTTGGGGGATAATTTGAGAAAAAACCTATTTTTTGGTAACCTTTTCTATCGAAATAGTTTTCTAAATTTAAAATATTATATTTTCTATTAGTTATATAATGGGTTTTCTTATCTAATAAAGGGGGGTATTATTGGGAATTTATTTTTTGAACACTACTCTATATTATATGATTATTTTAATGCTTAATTTTTTTTTGTTTTCTAATGATGGTGTATTATGTATGATTGAAAAATGTATATATATATTTTATATGTTTGAGAGAATACAAACCTATATAATGTCTTATGTAAAAACTGTTCAAACCCAAAATTTAGTAAATAAACATATTGTACTTATTCTCTATGATATAATGCATATTAAGAATTTGTATTATCAATCCTATGTTTAGTGAATCATTGACTGTAAGGGATATCAACACTATGGTTATATCATAAATTACTATTCACACCCTTTGTTCAGAAAAATTGAATGTATGATTAATAAATTTTATGTTTGAAATTACTAGTTAAAATGATAAATGTATGGATTTTCATCCCTATATTTCATTGATCCATACATTATGTGCAGAAGAACGTATGGTTAAGAGATTATACATTGGTAGGAACCCTACGCTATGAAAACGAACCCTACTCTATGTAACGAAAACCAATGCTATGAAAAGAATATCTATACTAAGAAAATGAAACACATGCTAAAAAAGGAACCCTATGATACAAATTGGAAGCCTAAACTATGAAAGGGAACACTTTCTTAGGTAGTTCAAACTATATTTTTCTAATCAACTCTGTAGTTTAAAATTCCCAATTTTATCTGAATTTCAGGAAATGGACTTGAAAAAATTACATAGGGATTCAAAGAATCAATATGACAGATTCAAGTCTTCGTATAATCAACTCATAGAACTATGTTCATCATATTAAATCACTCATGTTCTTAAGGGATGGTTTGACTTCGATGGTCAAATAATATTTGAATTTAGGAAATCATTTAGGAAATTTTCTTGGATCTGATCAACCATAATAAAGTGAATTATTTGATAAAAGTATTCTTGAAAAAGTGTATTGTGTGTGTATAGGTTATAAATGTTTTATTCATTAAATCATAAAATAATATTATTGCCAATATATTTTATATATTTTCTACATCAATTGATTGAATATGTAATTTACAAAAGAGTATAAATTTTGGAGATATACATGTTCAGCCTCTAACTACCACATGATTTTTGGTGGAGTCTATAGATACTTTTATTTGAAGATCATTTTTTAACATGGGTCTCATTATAACTATTAATTTATGAATATTTTCATTTCAGAAGAATAATATCCATATAATATTCGTTGTTGATTTTGAAACTATGAAATTTATCACACACCATAAAATAAAACTATTTTTAATTGTTATATTATCATATGATCAAACATTGTTTCGGTGGAATATCTTCTTATCCATCTAATGTTTTTATAATTGGTTCCTTTTAAAAGAACAAGATGGATATATTTAGCCTTATTGTAATGGTATCAACATCCAACACAATGTTTTGGATTTATGGTCTTATGATAAAAGGTCATTTCAAGTAAAATTTACAAAACCTGGAGAGGGAGCATCGGTGGTGTGGACTACGAAATCTTTATTCCCAAAACCACTATTCATGTATTTTTTTCATTATTTTGGTTTTCCAGCAACTCATATTTTATTCAGAGGAAAATGTAGAATAACTAAATAATTCACAATGGGATAAAAAATCATGAATTCGTTAAGATTATTGAAAATATACAATCCACCCCCCCTTACATGTTAATTATTATTATTCTGACCTAATATAGGATAATGTCCCTGTGGATCAGTCAATGACTGTGTAAATGGGTGTGTTATTATCTGAATTTTATCATGTTACTATTAGATGGATTTTTTATTGGTTTTTTCTATATTGTTTTTGGGGAACCTATTTTATATAATGATTAATGGTTTAGTAAATATTAATGTGAATGTTACACCATCATTTTTATGATAGATGAATTATGGAAATTTTATGTTTTATTATTGTTTTTGTGTGTTTTATGTGTAAAAATATGAAATTATAAAATAGTTGAATTTTATTCAATATCCTTTGTGACATAAATAGAAATATTAGAACAGAATATAACACAACATAGATTTATAATATATTTATTTTAGAATAAATTAAATTTCATTAATACCATATGATTAATGTGACTATGTACTTCTTTGATATCACGAAGTACATGCAAAAACTACATTTACAGAACAATAATATACTATTAAAATTATTATTATTTAATTTTATTGTTATTATATACCCATTGAAATGGAAGTCATTAATAGGGTTACATAAATTATGACATTATATATATCAAACATATGTTTTGATTATATATTTATTAGAAATAGAATAATGAATTTAAATGAAAAGGGAATATTTTTCTTAAAAATATTATATTCTCTAAAAGAGGACATACTCTCACTTTACAGACATAATTTTTTATTATTTTTTTTAAAAAAATTATTAAAATTATTTAAGAAAATAAACATCAATTTGAAAATATAAATATTAAAATTATATATGGATGAGTTTTTTGTAATTTTTTGAATATTATCATTATTTATAAATACTAAAAATACTAAAATTTGACTGAAAACTACCATTTAAAATAAATAAATTATCAATTTAAACTATTTTTAAATTTCTTATAATGACATGTTTATAAAATTTTATATCTGTCAATCCAATTTTTAAGTTGAAATGTTTTTCATAGTTAATTATGATATAAAAAGTTTTTATCTTTTCAATATTGTGTCTTTAAACCCCTAATTTATATTTATGTCTACGTGGATAATGTTAAATTATATTTTATTGTTTTATTGAAATTAATTTGTTTAAATTTATTTAATATTTAGAATCATCAATTTTTTTTATTTCTGATATGTCAAAAATAATTTTTACCAAAATTATTTTTAACTATATTAATAGTGTATTACAACTCTTAACATAGAAATTGATTGAATGGATGGGTTAAACTAAAGATAGAATCGAATAAAAACATAAAAACATGTCTATTTTTTCAATATATATAATTACCATCCCTATTTTAGGATCTATAAAGGCACTTTTTGGATTCTAGATAGTTAGAAATGTTGATATGATTGAATCGTTCCGAAACATTACATGTGTGACACTCCCTATGCTAATAAATATCCACCCACTAGCTCTATTAATTGCACCTTTAAATCTATGTGATTCAGATAATTCCTTCCGATCTAACTTCATAAACTCTTTCATATGAAACTTGAATCCCTATTTTTTGAATACATATATCCTACTAATTTTTTTTTTCAAACTTGAGGATGATACCTGAAGTTGGATTAAAGTTATTCTATGGCCATTTTAATTTTATTCCTTCCAAAGCCTCCTTTATTTCTTAAAGAATAATAATTTTATACTAACATTAGTATATTTCAAATAATAGGATATTTTTATGTCACCTTATTCTCATAAAATGATCTTCACTTCAAATAAGTGGATTATGAAATTATCATTCATGTGTACGCTGGACTACTACGTTGTGAAGTGACTTAATTCATTTTTTCATTTCCACCACTCACTATTGGATATGATGTTGGATCCAAAGTATGTAAATGGTATGTTTTATTTATTTTTATTATATATAAACAATATAATATATATCTTTTATCATCCAGTTTTTTAGGTGATATGATAACGCCTCTTGTGTGTAGAGAGAACTACAACCTTATGAAGAGATATGAATCATCATTCATTAACACATTAAATGGATTGTTATAAGGATTAGTGAAGTGATTATATATTATATAAATCAAATACATGACATATTTTTTATATTTTTTATATATTTATTATTATATAAATATAATATATCATTTTCTTTAATACTTTTTTCACTCAATGAAAGATGATAATTCAAATTGTGTATGTGTGCTCTATCACTTTCATGAAACACTCTTATTGTCTTTTCATAACAAAATCACATGGTTGATATAAAAAATTATATTTATATAAATATAATGTTATTTTTAATACTATTTTCATTCTAATAATAAAAAATATTTCTTGCCTCTTTTAAAAAATGATAGTGTAAAAATGAAAATGTTACTCATCTATATGCATGGCCTATCATGTCCATGATTATAAGATACATCATTTACAAAACAAGATAATCACCACCTGAAATAATGGAAATAATGAATGGTTAATCAGGAACTGATGATCATATTTTATAAAAGGATAAGGTATGATATTTTATATATTAATAGGTATCTAGAATAATTTATAAAAAATATCAAACCATGACATACGATGTTAATGATCATTCATCCAAAAGGAAGCATGATGTAATGGATATTGTATCAATTCTATTTCATTGATCTATATTGTAATGTTACATAGTTATTTTATTTTATATGGTTTATATACATATTCATTGACTTTTAATATGTTTAATATATTTTTATCATTATATAAAATGTTTTAACTATAATTATATCATCTAATAGAATTTCACATTAATATTAGCATTTAGTAAATAATTTGTTAAGTCATTTTCCATTAATTGTATTTTGTTACTTCTTCAGTGTTTTTTATTATGATTATAATGATTTTTTATTATCCTATGTTTTATTTCGAATTTTATTATGTTGATTTAAACTATATTAATTCCCATATAAATATATTTATCATTCTATAGGTTTATTTTCACAACTTGGTTCTAATTGATAGAGATTAAACTTTTATTTTAATTGAAGGAGAAATTTTAATCGTTATCAAATAAACCCATTTCATTTTACACACTATTATTTATTCACTATATATTAAATTAATGCTATCAATTTCCACTTCTTGGTAATTAAAATTACTCATAAATTATTTTTCAAAAATCTAGTTATTTCTACTCTTCAGTTATAATAGATTTTTTTATCAAAAATCCTTTTTCCCAAACTAATTTCAAAAAACGTTTTCAAATTATAAAATAATTAATTAACCAATTGGCATACATTCTTCAATTTTTTAAAAACAGTTATAAATATTATTCCAGTCATCTACTGAATTTGGAACTTTTATATCATTTTACACTGAAAATGAAATGTTTATTTTAACATGTAATCCATGTAGAGTGTTACCATCCATCAAGACAAATATTAATATGAATCATTCATTACATGTTCACAAGGTTCATATTAAAATATAATTCCTTATTATGCTGAATATTGTTTGTTTTGTTAAATCAATGAAAAGGATTATCCAAAAAAAATTTCCTTAAAATGTTATTCTAGAAATGAAAAATTAATATTCCAAAATAAATATTTAAAATATATTTTTATGGTATTTATATTCAAAAATGTAAAAAACCAATTAATGTACTTATAAACTAGAGATATGTTGTATTCATATCAAACATATTAATTATTTGGATGTTTTATGATAAATTTAATCAAGGATATAAAATTATATGTGCATATTTTAATTTCAATGATTTATGATCATATTTAGTGACTTGGTATGTATTAGAATTTCATAATTTAGTTTTTCTATAAATTTGATAATGTATTTTATTTTCATAAATATTAGTTAAGGAAATCAATATAATTTGTATGTGACTAGCGAGTCCCATTATAGCACCAAGATGCTTTAGTATGTCTCATTATGAAACAATTATATGGTTTTGGGAGAGTCCATACCTGTTTAATATATGTCTTGGCACAAGCCCTGAAAAGTATTATTTTTCTCCAAACTGGGCCTCAATCATCAGATTTAGATTTTCATCGTGAAGTGTTTATTCAGAATGAGTTCAGTTATTTATATTCCATGTGATTATTCAATTAGTAACTATATCTATTTCATGTTTTAAACTCATTTGATTATTTTTAGGTAATTATTATATTATATTTTACTTCTACAATATTATTCTCTTGTTATTGATTAAATTTCATGTTTTGCCGCTATTTTCTATTCTATAATGATTATATATTATTAATTACTAGATTATATTGTTCGGTTACCCTTACCCAGCATCTGATCTCATCATTTTCACATGTCCTATTTTCCATAAGAAAAAAATGAATTATTTTTTCATTGATATATAGGGATATGTTAAGAAGAACAATGGAATTTTAAATTAAAATTCATTGGGTTTTTATATTTTAAAATATAATGTAATCATAATGTATGTATTTATATTACCATGATTACAAAACTATTATATCCTTCATGATATTCATCTTTCTATGTGATAAAAGTGTTATAAAATAGGAATTAGCTTCAAGTTATTGGTGTAAGTATCTCTACAGTTGGCATTAGAGGTGGTTTAATATAAACATCGGAAAATTTATTTTTGAAATCATTTATTATCTATCATAAACATATGATAGACATTGGAGATAATTATTCAAGGACATCCTACTATTTTGGTAAGGTATAGATTATGGGGGTTCACCTTACAATAGATCTCTATCTAGATACTAAAAGTGAACATTATTCTATAATAGAGGTTCATATGGGTGTTACCAATATAAAGGGTGCACTGGATATTCCTTGAATGTCACATGGTTTGTAAAAATGGGTCTTACTATCCACCTCGTATGACAACCCTTGGGGATATGATTTTGACAATTCCTAGTATTTTTACATACCCAAGTTAATGATTTCACAATAAATATATCACAAAAGAAATGATAATTTTTATTTGGAGATTATCTATGCATAAAATTTTTAATTTATGTTATGTATTACACTAGAATTTGGATTATATATTATTATTTATAATGATATGATATAATCTATTTTATTTCCTCATTTATAAATTAAACCATAATAATAAAAGATTACCACATTAATGCATGTGATCTAATGAGTAATAATGGTCATTTAATTAATGGTATTACGTGAAATTTGTTTATCAAACTCGTATCATAAAAATTATCATCAAATGAGAAAATTGTATCATTTTTTGACTAGATAGAGAAATAATTATCTATTTATTATGGATTTGGAAGTAAGAAATCGATAAATGGTATGGTAGGGAATGATATAGATATAGGGAAAATGGTAAATAATGATTTTCCAAAAAGTTATAAGTATTTGAAGAAACATCTTGGTTCTTAAATAAAAGGAATTGGAGTCATCTATATCTGTAGATAGAATGGAAACTACCCTTTGTATTTCAATGTTAAAAAGTGGGTTTCAATGAAAAATTCTTTAAACATATGGAAATTGAAAACTATACAAACATATGTCTTAATTTTGAATGTAATATTACTAAATGAATCAATTGAATTATGGTTAAGGATATATAGTATCATAGACAAAGAATAATGATCAAAGTGGTTGTGTGTGGTTTTTAGAATTATTTCCACTGATTATTTTATCAATTATATCATGGTTATATGAACTATAAATTATATAAGGATTGTATTGTAGTACATTTTCATAGACAATTTGAAATATTATATTGAATGGAACCAATTACCAAGATCAATGATTCATTGGAAAGTTAAACATATTTGAAAACACCTAATTGAGTGAAACAAAATCCATAATATGTTCCTAATATTGAGATAATCATGTTCAGGTAAAATATTATTAATAAAAATAATGTAAATTGGATATTCATGGATACCTTGAAACTATTTATATTTTTTTGATAATATTTTTTTAAGAAATAATATATGGAGTTATAATCAATTTGGATGAATATATCTGATAATTATTTTATTATATAATAAATAGAGAGTCGTCCATGCTTTCAATAAGGTTTTGTATTAATTAATGTTTCTACTATATCTTAAGAGAAAAAATAATGTAGGTATTGCAATGTTTGTTATGTGACTGTTAAGAGTAAAATAATATTATTTGGGGGTTAATGAAACATTCAGTTTGGAAAATAAGAGATCTTATTTCTAAATTTATTCATCTTATTATTTTTGAAGGGACATATGTTTATCCATTCATAAAATCTATAACATCGAAATTTAATGAGGTGTATAGACTAATGTATTATATTGGATAACGTTTTCTAACAATATTTTCTTTGAAAAATAGTTAGAGGTATATGAAATGAATTATCACTCTTATATGGACCACATGATGTATTGAATGCGAATTTCAGTACATATAGAAACAAATCATTTTTTGTTAATTTTTTTTTCAATAAGTGATATATTGAAAATTTATAAAAAAATAAAATGTTTAACTTCTTCTTAGAAAATATTAATGTATATATTAAAAATATTTCATTACATTATTAGACAGTAATATAGTTCCTCAACTCTTTGAAATGGATATTGAAAAAAATTTATCATAATACCTTCACTTATGATGAACATATGGTCTTTTATATCATCACATATGAGTAGAGTTGGGTACCTTATCATTTTGATCTATATTCAAATTTTTTTAATGAATTAACTCTATCACTATCTATAAATATGGGATATTTTCTTACTTGTCTAAATTTTCACATTCTACTAGTGTTCTCCAATATATATTCTTAGTTATATGTTATTATATGTGATTTATGTACTGAATATTCTATTATATTTTAAGGATGTTTTATTAATAGTTTTTATGATATGGGATTCCAAAAAAATTCAAATATCAAACCCTATATTACTAATTTATCTTCTATCTTTTATGGGTGCGCATTATTTTAGGTACAGATAATATTCCCATAAAAATAATAAAATAATAGAATTATAACCAATAGAATATTTGAAACACAAAAATTATAAAATAGAATATAACACCGTAATAATTAATAATAAATTACACATAAAATAAATTTTATTTCCTTGATAGATTTTGATACATGCGAGAATGAGTATCATTGACATCTTGTATTACACACAAAACTATGTTTTTACAAAAAAATACTACTACTAATATTAGTATATAGTTTGATAGTTGTTACTCAATCTCTTGAATAGAGGAAATGAATAAATTGAAATATTTCATAAAAACATATATTTTACCCTGGATTATTTGTTATATATTTATTTGATAGAAAATTATTACCATATAAAGGAAAAAATGAAATTTTTTCTGAAAATTTATATAATTTTTAAAACATGGCAACTCACCCTTTATGGAAATACATTAAAATTAATTATTAAGAATATTTTGGATATATTTCTTTAAAAAATATCATCACTTTTTAAATAAAAATACAAATATTATCATTTTTGTATTTGTTGTATTTTTCTAAAAAGTTTCATTTCTTGATGAATTGTCAAAAAAATTTATATTAATTGAAAATTGCCACTTCATCTAAATTATTTATAAGAAAAACCATATATTTTTTAAAGTCGCAATATTGTACGTATATATCCACTAATATAATTTACATCATAATAATAATTTCAATAAATAGATTTTATATAATACCATTTGTTATATTTGATCAATTTCTCATTTAAAACCATCTTTTTCATTTCATATTAAGGATAAATTTTAAATTAAAATTTCAAATTATGGGTATTATATTTTTTTAAATGAATTACATATTTTTAATAAGAATATTTTCTCATAGAAATAGAGGAATAAAATTTAAAATAATTGAATAGTAAAAAATTAAAAATTAATTATTAATGTTAATATAAAAGTTGACTTACCTATGGGTTAAACAAAAACATAATTGGTATAAATGACCAAGAAACTTTTATAATATTTAATTTATGTAGATATTTCTAAATTTACAATTCAATTTTCTACAAAAGATAATTTTTGAGGCCTTTTAATGATAAAAACACTTGTATTATTAAATCTCTTCAAAAAAATTACAAGTATGTCAGTCACCTCACATAGGAAAGCCCAACCCTATCCTCTAATAATATCCCCTTAATAACTATTTTTTAGGAAATATATAAAATAAGAAAATATATTAATCTCTCATCCAAATCTAATATTATTATTTTTGGAATAAATATATCCTGAAAAGGATAAGGTGCAATTTTAATGAAAATATATGTAGAATATGTACCAATATTCAATGAGAATACTAAGGTTATTTGCATGACCATAAATTCATATAAGTATTTAGTACATTGTAAAATTTTTATATTCCATATACTATTATTATTTATGTTATGGTAATTACAAAAAACCACCTCCACTTCAATAAAATTGGTTGTGAAATCATTAATCATGTGTACGGTGGACTACCATATCATGAAATAATGATATTTGTATTTCTAATATCATCACTCTCAGTTGCGTATTCTGATGGATAAAATGTATATATATGAAACTTATAACAAAATGATTATTCTTGATTCATTATACCATTAATATATTTTTTCCATTCTATATGGGATCCAATAATGTCTCTTGTGTGTTTGGCGGACAACTACCTTAAAAAACGATGTCGCTCATCTTTCACAAATGCTTTACTTGGAAAGGGATAAAAAAATTTAACGAATATAATTTATATAAATGAAACAATTATTATATTCATGACATATATATCATTTTTATAAGAAAATATAAATCATTTTCTTTTTACCATTTCACACAATGCAATATGATAACGTCATTCATGTGCATGTGGACTATCATCTTCATGAAACATTAAAACTGTCATTTCTTCACAAAAATCATATTGATGATATCTACATATTTTTAAATAAATGATAAGTTATTTAGTTTATTAGGGTCATTTTTTTGCGACAAAACATTTATTACCTCATTTACACATTGATTTTTGAAAAATTGAAACGTTAATTATGCGTACGAACGACCAACCATCTCCTAGATCGTAAAATTATTTATCTAAAAAAACAAAATTTTATTCTTTCTATTATAATAAATTAAATTTATAAATTATAAAATTATTTCATTATTACTTTAAAATATACAATGAAATTCAATTATATCACAAGAACTGGGTCATTCTTGACAAAACATGCAATGGAAAACAATTCAATTAAAACCTCAAATAATAAAATTAATGAATTATTATTATTAATAGAAAATATGTATTAATATTTTATAAAAGGGTCATATATGTTATTATAAATATTAATATTAATATTTTATAATCAACTAACATGTTTAAAAGAACATATAAGATGATAAATCACTTTCAATCAAAATAAATCATAAGGTAATGGTTCTCATCAAAACTATGTTTCATTTTAGAATATTGTAATTTTAAGAATTTTATTTATTTTATAATGTATACATACTTACTCATAGACATTAAATGACATTAACCATTTAATTGTCAGGGTATTTTTAATTTCAAATTCAATTATTTAATCTAATAGGATTTCACCTACAACAAACCAAATTGTAAATAATTTCATAACATACATTCAATTCATTGGGTTATATTACTAATTTATTGTTCTTGATTATATGTATAATATTTTTTGATTGAATTATATTGTATTTACACTTTTTTTATTTTTAATTATGATTTATTAATTCCCACATCTATATTATCATTATTTAAAGGTTTTATTTTTCAATCTCATACAAATCCAGATTATTTATAACTGTATTTCCATAGAAGGAAATTATGTGATCATTATCTATCAAAACCATTTTATTTTATTCCCCTCTTGTTATTAATTTTATTTTCAAGGAATATTTCCAATTATAACAATTTTTTACTTAAAATTATCGATAATATGGCCTTTTAAAATCTGACAATAAATTTATTTTGGTTGGAATTCCTTTTTCCATCAAAACCCATGTTTTATAAAAATATTTTAAATTTTTTTTCCATTTAAAATTGATTTATTAAATCCATATTTACACATTTTTTGACATTTTCAAAATGGATTGAATGAAATCATTTTTTTAGAAAGAGTAGCTTTTTAAACCATTACATAGTACAAATGAATGTTCTCTTTACTTGTATAACATGTACATCTTGTCATAATTCCCTAACATGTATTTATATGAATATTCATATCAATTATTACTTTATTCCTTTAAAGAAAATAATTTTCATAATATTTTGGAAATTCATAGTTTATAAAAAAATGATCTTCAAAATGTTTTACATATTAAAAAGTGGATTTAAAAATGAAAATAGAATTTTGTACAACTCGTTACCATTGTTTAGGTATTTTTCTTCCCTTTATTCGTTTTCCTCATTACATGGGTTCATCATATGACTCTTGATGATAGTTTGGATTTTATTCTGAAAAAATCATTTGGTTCGGGGATTAATGATTATTTTAATTACTAGTTTCTATGTATATATGTTTTTAAAGAGTTCTCCCCATGTTTGGAGAACATCTGGGTTGATTAAGAGTTATCAACTAAAAACATTACTCTTCATAGTATACAAGAGAAAAATATTCTATGTAATGGTATTACACTTTATGTAATGCTCTCTAAGAATAATTCATTATATTTTATAGGGTTGAAATTTTTTATATGGCGTTAATATATTGTACACATCATGTGATTTTAAAATTAGATTTTTTTTAAAAAGGTGTTGGGTTTTATGGTGTTTTTGGTGTTTTTGGATTAAAGGACATGGAACTGGATTGAGCACCACATTATTCTATAATGTTGGTATTTTACATATCTTTAAGAATAATTAATTTTATTATTCAATCACCATCTCTCCACTATCAAACTAGAAGCTCCTCAATGAGATTTTAGTAACCCACACCAATTCTGGGTCATTTTATTCAATAGTTGATCTCTAGTGCGGTTGTATTGTGTTTTTCCTATTGGAAATTCCATTCTAATTCTTCACTACCTTTTTATTATAAAAAAATAATTCTATTGGATTTATAGATCTTCTGATTTTAATTATTTTTTCTCCTTGTTTCAGTCATTATACTTCTTGTGATATTTCTTTAAAATCTAAAAAATTTATTGTTTTTTCGGAAAATTCATATTTCTTGAGGTATGAGTTTTCATTTATCTATTCTATCATTCATTCTTATTGAATTCAATAAAAGATTTCCTGATTGATTTAGTGGACTACATTACCATTTTTGGTTCATTATTGATAGTTGATACCATTATTGGCATGTGTGACCCATATTTGAGGAATTTGGTTCCGTGTCTAGATTATACTGAATGATATGCATTTATCTAGTACTGATAAATAGTTTTCTAAAAAAACAAGTTTTATGAGTGGAATAAATTTTTTGATATAAGATTGGTTTCCCTGTTTTTTTTAAACAAATGTGTTCTTCAATTCATTGTGAAGTTGTTTCAAAAAATGGATTTAGATTCATAGTTTTGAGGAATAGGTTTAGAGAATATTTCATATGGGAATCCATGGGTACTCATGTATAAGATGTATTAATATTCTTCATCCATTGTTAGCGGGTTCACTCTTGACATGTTCCCCAACTCCCTAGGCAGGTTGTTCTAGGGTCATGATAGACCTATTGGGGTGTTCACTTTCTAGGCTGTTTTTCTTATCTATAGAGTCAATGAATATATCTAGACACATGATGTGTGTAATTTTCTAGGATTATGTATGACAATATTAGCTATTTTGCACATGTATGATACTTAGTGTGATTTTCCCTATGCTTCATCTATTTTATTGTGTACTATTTCATCGAAATTCCATGGATTTGACATGATGTGTGCTGAATGCTTTTTTATATGACTGCTTTTATATACATGAAATGAATTTATACTACTTGACAAGGATTGTTATAGTATTATAGAAAAAGGGGGTTGTTAATTTTTTCCTTGTTTTTCATAAAAATTAACTAAAATAAATTTCAATCATTATTTTCTTTTATTTTGGGGATGATGAAATTATTGTATAGAGACATGTGATGGAGCACCTGGGTTAGATCATACAAATAACATAATCACTCACTATTAACACTTTTTCAGTAGTGTTTAGTTCTTTATATGTATCTTATTGTTGTATGATGCAAGTTACCATAGTAAATTATCATGTTGTTAGTTAGTTATGATAGGGTAGAAGGTGATGAGATGGTGGGAATTTTACCATGTTGTGATAGAGAGTAGTAAGTTTTATATTTTATTTTCCTTTGACATTGGAATTGTCCTTTAATATTATTTGACTTCTTTTGAGTTGTATCATTTCCTAGGAATTATTTTATTTATTGTATATCTTATATATTTTTCTATGTCTTTCTGTTATATATATTTATATTCTATGTGGTTTCATTAGGTTTGGTGAAATAATTACATCTAGTTGATTGTTTATCCGTGGGTGCTAGTAGACAGCTCATGGGGATTGGGAACACCCTTCAGGCATGTAAATGTTCTAGAACTGTACTATTTTGAGAGGGTATCTTTGTTTGATTAATGATATATGGTATTAAAGCAGTTCAATACTCACCAGTCCATGTCTTCTAAAGTGTGTTAGACTATAGATAATATTTTCTGAAGATGATAGGTAGGGTGTGGGGAATGCATATACATCTCTTATCATGAACATATTCATAATATAAGAGTATATTGGGATGTTTGTCGTATGTTTCGGGTTAACAATCTTAATATAATTTTTTATTATGGATTTCTAGATTTAAGTAAAGTTATTTTATTTTTCTAACAATTTTCTCATATTTAGTGAGGTGCATTATGTTTCTATGATGTCTTCCACTTGAGAGGGTGTGGCAAGTAATCATGTAGACTTGTTCTAGAAGTGTTTCATGACTCAATTTTTCTAGTTATATTTTTTATAGATACATTGATAATTGAAATGTCTCTAGAGTTCTTATATTCATAATAAGAAGATAGTTCAGTGTTGGTGTACACCAATCTGTTTTCCGAGCTAGTCTTTTTCTTCCAAAGGTATTACAGAATAGCTAATGGAATGATCAGATACAATTGAAGGGTTTTAAACTATATATTGGGACATAGTTATACTGAATATTTTGTCTAATTTAGTGATATTTTATAGGGAAATGATGGAATATTTATATTTTATGTAGGGTTAGTTATACATTCCCCGATCCTCCTCCTACTGACAACTTCAGTTGAATGCATGTGAAAATATAATTTTGAATACTCATTATAGGAGTGGTAGAGGTGGTTCTTAGTGGAATGCAACATTTTCACCTTCAAATAAAACATGTAGTATTCTAATTACATTCTATCAATGATTAAATGATGTGAACACCTGTTGTTCTTTACTTGAACATAAAAATATGGGTAATGGTTATAAACATTACAGTCATCTGATGTATTTCCTTCAAAATATTTCTAAACACCATTATTGTTAGGTGTTATAGGATCTAAATTCTATGATGGAATAGTTAAATATCATAATGGATATATGGTGACATCCATGTTAATTACAAGAGTAGATTCTTCGCACATTAAATGAGATTCTGGTAGGCGTAGATATGGGTTTTGAAAAATTAATAGGTACTATCTTTATTTCATCTTCATTATCAATTGATTTATTTGATACCAGTACTTCCCACTCATTAAAATGTGGATTTTGTTCTTAGACATCCAAAATAGAAAATGTTACACTTTCTATATTTATTGACACCTCTTGACATTAGGAAGAAGAATGAGTTTAATAGCCCTTCTTTTACTCTATGGATTGTTGATATAGAGTTAGACAATGGTTTTTTGTTATTTAATAGTATTTTTATAGAATCGTCATCTGCATGGATTTTCCTTTTACTGATTGTTATGAGGATTAAATTTATAATTAGTGTGTCTCATTTCTTGGAAATTATTCATGATCAGGGTGTTTCAGATATAGTGGGGTATGAGACCTGGAGGTGTAGGACCATTATTCTCGATAGTCAGGAGTTTTTTATAGTATTAGTTGAGACCAATGAGTGTACTTCTATGGATGATCATTCCACTAATTTTCAATATACTCATGTTTTTTCTAGATTATTTATCTTTACTTACTCTAGGGATAGAGGTAGAGTATATTATTGACCTATGACCAACTATGAAAGATATTTTGATACCTTATTATCATTTAGAACCATCAGAGCTAAAAAGGCTCAAGATTTAGTTCTATTACCTAATTGACAAATTTTTTTCACCATAGTTATTTTTCATGTGTATTACATATTCCCTTTTGAAATAAGTAATAGTGTTCACTCTGATTTCATGTAGATTATCATATGTTGAACTAGGTAATGGTTAAAAAATTATCATCTGCCTCATGTGGATGATTTGTTTTATCAGTTATATGGGATACTATATTTGAAATATTGATTGTTTGTTAGGTTATCATCATAATTGATTTGAGGAGTGTGCTATACCACATATGAATTTCTGAATCATATATGTACCTTACGAATAACATGTTATACCATTTGGTCTAAGTAGGGATCCTTTATTTTTAATGGACCAAATAAATAAGATATTAGAGTATTATGTCAACAATATTTTCATAGTGTTCATGGATGATATTTTGAATTATTAAAAATGTATTGTTATACTTGAAATCCATTGGTTTTTGTTCAATGAATCCATATGATTCACCATTTGTATAGAAATATTCCAAGATGAAATTTATGGATTGAAGAAATAAAGAACATGGAGCATGTGATTTCTAATACAACATTCCAGTTTATCATATGATGTTTAATACTATTTTCTCATGGGAATGTCCATGAAAATTAATTTTTATATAGATATTACATGGTTCTTCTAGAAAATATTGATAGTTCATTAGGGATTTCTCCAAGTTAGTGTTACATTTTACAATTGCTTCCATGAAAATGTTGAAATCCACATGAAATTAAATATAAAAATATTCTTTCGATGAGCTAAAATTACTTGTGACATAGACTCATACTCTGACCATACATGATCCTGGTAAGGGGATATGGTTTTAATTATTTTTTTATCAAAATTTTGTGTTGGTTTCATATAAAGAATGGCAATGTTCTGTATTATGGCTCTTAGTAGAACCAAATTAAGAGAATAATAAACCCACTGTTGATTTAGAAATTTCTACAGTGATGCATGCTCTAAAGTGTTGGAGACAATATATTTAATGGGAGAGGTTGATATTTTATTCTAACCATAATTTTTTAAGTTATTGAATTTATTCTAATGAAATTAATTAAATATAGATGTGATGGGTGGATGACCTTTTGATGTTTGAATATTATATTTCATACACCATAGGTAAGCGGAATGCCGTAGCCAACACTCTTAGTAGGAAACTACATTCACATGAAATTTTGGAATCAGAAATGAAGTGTAAAGTTGAGAATATTTTCACTAAATTTAACCTAGAGTCTTAATATGATGTTTCAATTATGGTTCTAAGTAGTTTTTAGTTATTAATATCACTCATAGAGTCTATTCCAAAGAGTAAGCAATATGATGATGATTTCATAGGAATTGAAGAATAATTATATGATGGCGGAACTATTTATGTTTACCCTCTCTCTCACTAGAGGGTATACTCATTTTATGTGGTCGGTTTTTAATCTCTATATCATTGAGAAGACTAGTTTTGTTTTACTAACTTGTTTTTCATGGGTAATTCATCTGGACACCATGTAAATTTATTTTTACATGAAGTATAAATTCTATTCACCATGTATGATGTATAAATTGACATACTATGTGAATAAATATTAGACCTACCAACATATAATGGAAGAGCGACTGAAACCTTATGGTTTTCACCTCCTTCATATGATGATTGTTTTGAATTTGTATGTGGTCTCCATGGATGTTCTGGTTTGATTACCCCAAATCATTGGGGGATTAATGAAATCTATGTGGTGATTGATCATCCGATAAAGTCATTTAACTTTACTAAAATCAAGGACGTCACTAAATTTGGTGATTTAGGGAAGGTTTATGTCATTTTTATTGATGTTTTTTGGGATTCATTTTCCTTTATTTCAGATAGTGATCATAGTTTTACATCGTTGTTTTGGATTAGTCTCCATGATGAAATATGCACTCATTTCATATTTATTACATCATACCATCCACAAATAGATGTAAATATGGAGTGTTCACTATATATCAAAGAGGATATTCCCCACTATCATGTCATGGGTTTTTTTTGGATCATGGGATACCAACTAGGGACTTTTTGGGTTTTCTTATAACATATTTCATCACCCATTGATGATCATGGATCACTTCTAAGAATTATATGGTAACCCATGAAGATACCCCCTTTGTTGGTAGAGGTGGGTGGGGCCTTTTTGTGGGACTATGTCTTATTTAGGAGACATTATAAAGGATCATGATATTCAAAGGTATATAGTAATTGCTCAATGTTCACAAAAATATTATTTAGATTAGTGATATAATCTTCTAGAGTTTTACATAGGTTAACAAGTTTTCTAGTTGGATTCTTCTCGGTTTGTTCATTACATTCTTGTAAAATATGGAGATATGGTTCCAATATATGTTCTAACATTTTTTAAAACTAAACATATTAGGAATATTTCATTTTAGATTTCCATGATGGATCGATTCATAGATATTCATGATGTTTTCAAAAAATAATAGCTTGGGGAATACCATTGTGATGCATCTAAACATTTCAATTGGGATATGATTAATTAGAGGTAGATGTTTCTATTATGGATTTTCTAGTAAATATCATGGAATATAATGTGGCAATGTTTCAAGGAAATTACATTACATTGTTCAGTGTGTTATGGTGACATTTATTGGATTCAAAGGAGTCTTGGGAGTATGATTCGTTGCTGATGAAGTATCAGCCTCGCCACTTTTCAAGACAACATTCGTCCACATATCATCTATGGGATGACAACTATCATTATGGGAATTTTGTGACATCATGTTGTTTTATTTCAGA
Source organism: Viscum album (assembly GCA_963277665.1). Taxonomy (NCBI): domain Eukaryota; kingdom Viridiplantae; phylum Streptophyta; class Magnoliopsida; order Santalales; family Viscaceae; genus Viscum; species Viscum album. Next base: position 119,730 of record CAUJRU010001277.1, on the reverse strand, counting down.
AACACCCCATAATTTTTCTCTTATTCTTATTTTCATTGGTGCTTCTTGGGAATCCTAATGATATAGATACTTTTCTAGGTAAAATAACTTATTTTTTTTCTTTTATCATTGCACGAATTAATGGATTCTTGGTAAATATTGGTTTCTTGGGTTATCACTATGTAAAGTGGTTTGTATTTTTCTTCTGAAAAATTATATTTTCGAAATCTGTAGAATAAATACAAATTGTCTAATGAGAATACATGTCATATAATGGTAACTATGATGATTTTGTTTACATTTTTAGGGAATTAATTTCTACATTCTGTGAATATATATGATATGCTATTTTATTATGAAATTGTGGTTTTTTTAAAAGGTGGAACATTTTTTTGAAAATTTTTGTTTCATGTAATACAAAAAGTTAGAAGAGATTACATTCCAAATAATCCACATTATTTTTTTATTTTATAGTGCTACTTGGGGATTGTTTTGTTATTCATCTGATGCCTCTTTTCTCTTAATATAGGAGATCTCCAAGGGGATTTAGAGACCTATAGTCATTCAAAATATCTTCATTTAATGTTTTTTTCACATTGGTGATTATAGATTGTTTCTCTAGGTTATTAGTTATTTTACTTCAGAATTATGTTCAATCTTGGTAGCACCATTGCATTGAATTCATATATATATGATCTTTCTTATTGGTTTATCTTGTTTCCGTCCAAATCTACAATGTTATAATTCTCTACAGGTTAACCCTTATTTTGGATATTATATGGTATTTGGGTTTCTTGAGGTAGGATTAGTTCTTATTCTCCATCAAATATTTTTTCTTAGAGATTTGATTATTAGATGTATGGACTAATTCAGCAATAACTATTTACTTCTTTTGTTCATTCATGCATGTAGATCACATTGAGGGTGTTTGAAACTCAATTTTTTAGTAGGTGGCTCCATCTCTAGGATATATTGGATTAACAACATCTATCTGATTTAGATCATTATTTTATAAATTAAATATAATTGTTGAATTATTTATTTGTGTTCGATTATATGGGTTTTTAATAAAATCTCATTATTTTTTTTTGGATTTGAAAAAATAACAAGTTTCTTCATAGAATTGTGAAATTGTTTTATGATATGGTATTCTAATCATGGGTTTGATGAATTGGGATGGAAAATAGAGTACATGGAAAGCCATATGAATAGATCTTCAAGCTCTAGTAATAGGTCTCATCCCTTATTGAGGTGGTTCACACATGGGGAGTTCATTTACTCCCAAGGATCCTTATTCTAGGGACATATTAGAACTATATTGTTGTTTAATTTATTGGGATATATGATAATCTATAGATTAAATGCATATACCTGGAGACCTTATTTTTATAATTTTCAATTGTTAGGTATGAGAGTCCCATTTATCCTTTTCCAATGTGATTCTTAGAATAATATTACACATGATTTTTCTATTTTAACAATTAGTATATTCTTATACATCAATTTATTTGATATGGTAGGTGATTCATGATTGGTTTTGATTTATCATCATTAATATATGTGAAATTATTTGAAATAGATTTACCAGGATGATTTTGGAAATGTAGAAAAATATGAAATGTTTTCTTTTGACAATATATTGATATAGAAAACTGCAATAAAATATTTCTTGCATTATTTTATTTAAGTTCAACAATGTTTATATTATTTAACAAAGGTTTTATGTTGAACACCTTGGTGGGATTGTACAATCTTCTTTATCTTACACTCTACGGACTCATTCAGTGATGAATATATCTTTTAAATATTTGGATATAGAGAATGAACACGCACCAATGCAAGGCTCCGATGATTCATTTATTTGTATATGGGTAGAAGGTGGTTATAAGATGTTAGTTCTTTTTATGTTATTACATTGAGTATTCAGATTTTTCTTTTACATTTAATTTATAATGGAAATGTACATTGGTATTATCTATCTACATTTTAGTTTAGTAATTTATGTGTATTCTTTCAGATATGGCATATATTATATCTTCTATTGTTTCACTTTTTTATATACTTATATATATTCTCTATTTTCTTCTTTAGGTTAGTTAAAATCATTCCATATTATCAGTTTTTGTGGCCTTCGTACTATTCTCTATTCCATGGGGATAGGGAATACCCTTTGGGTATGTGGCAATTCAGGTAATGCGTGAGCTCTAGAGGGTATTCGGGATGTGTTTAACATTATAATTTCCTAAATAATGTTTTAAATTTATTTTTATTGAATTCCTATTCATAAATTTCATCATTCATTTAATTTAATTCTTTTCCATTTGGGAAATTTTGTATTGATACAACCCTTATTCTTTATTTGGACTATTTATGATCAGTTTAATTGATGATGTACAATTTTAACACTATTCACCATTTCACTCTAAAAAATTATATTCGTGTTTGTTGATTAGTGATATTACATATTAATTTAATTTTTTAAACTAATACCGTCATATAATTTTCACATAAAAATGATTAATTTCCAATAAATGTTCATGTTTTGATCATAAACACATAAGAAGATCATTTTTCATGATTAGTTAATCAAACAATAGTTTAATGTTTTGATAATACCATTCAACATACTTATACAATTAGTGTGATTAATTTTTTTTATTCTTCATGATGAATTATTCAATATATCATTAGAAGATATATTTGGTCAATTCAGCCCTTATTAGGGTCATATAGACCACACAATAAGGCTTGATGAATCTTATGAGAATGAATGACCATCGATGTAGAGGGAATTTATAGTCTCAAGGAATAATTCACTATATAATGAAACTCAAGAATATATTCTTCAATATCCAAAATAATCATATATAAGAGATTTAAGAAACAACTCCCCCAAAATTTATCAATATTGATGATTTGAATTTCATCTCACCATTTAGTTTGGGAAATTAAAATAGCCAACCATTATTGAATTTTCAGTCAAACAAATAATCCAATGGATATGAATTTTTTTCTATGAAATTTTATTTTTAATTTTTTGAATAAATTATTCAAATTTTAGGGTATCCTTCTCGCCTAAAATTCTTTCACTTTTATACCAATGAAGAAATCAATAGAAAAATGGATAAAAAATTGTTTATTAAAATTGCTATCACATTGTATAAAACTCACATGGGATACCAAATTTTTATGGTTAATAGTAAAAATAATTTAAAATAACATTTAATAAAATAATTATCTTCATTTGACTTTCTGTATGGAAAAATTATCGATCAAATTATAGGCGAATACATTGAATGCAAATAGTCCACCATCATGGGAAATAAATACATCCCAAAATTCTCATAAATGGGGTTGGAATTTCAAAATATAATAGGATAAATTATCATTACCGAATCCTTTCAAAATTTCTGGGAGGACCATACGAGGACATTTTTTCACTTTAAAGACCCTTCCTCTCTTTTTTTCGTGTTCATTTGTGTTACTATTTGTAATCATGTATTTATCTTCCAATTTCAATATAATTTTTTTGAATATTTCTTCCTCTTCATCTTTTATTTTCATCCAACTATTATTTAAAAATATTAATAGTAATAAAATACATTAAATAAATAAAAATAAACTATTTCTTCTTTATTTATAAATTTAATCCAAACTCAGTATTTAATAATCATAAATAGCTCGTTTGTTTGTTCATTGTAGAACTATCTTTTTCTCCAATTATTTTCAATATATTTATAATTATTGAACATATAAATATTAATCTAGAGTAATTACCATATCAATGTGTGTGTAAATCTCCAATTTGGGTGATTTATAATTTGGAGTCGAAAAGTGATTGTGTGATTTATCTGGATTAATATTCATTAAATTAATATTATCTATGTTGAACATAAAATTCCATTGATTAATTCTATATTTTTTAGTGGTCGGATTACAATGATTATTGGAACAATGAATACACTATGATAAAAAAATTATAGATATTAAAACCCCATGTAATGTTAAATATTGGATTAAAACCTCAACACATGTGATTTATGATCCAAATTATCTTTTTAAGTGGGTGTTAATTTGAGGAAATATAAAGAAAATATCAAGGATATAATTATTTAATCCCCAATAAAAATTTCTCCCCATTATATATTAAATTGATAAATCTAAATTCTTAAATGAATCAATTTTGGTAATCACTACCAGTAAAACACTGATTAAAAATATAAATAAATGAAAATTGACTCTAAAATCATTACCATTATTTACTATTTGAACTCAGTGACACTATACACATTAGCAGAACATAAAACCATTGAATGGTAAATAGTATACAATAGACCATGCTTTAAATGGTTCCATTTTTATTGATGGTTCATATTATCGCCATTTTTTTCAAATTTTTGAAAAAAACCGATTTCAAAAAACAAAAAAAATCTAATTCTCACATAATGGAAAACCCACCTTCTCATAAAATTCATAAACATATAAAACCACAAAGAAAACATCTTCTTCCACATACATTTACAGTATCAATGAATTCAATTTACCCTCCCAAACAATCCATTTTAATTGTTTTCCCATAAAATTTATCTAACACATTAACAAATTAGTTACAATATTATGGATAATCAAAATAATCTACAGCTATCCAATTCCAATTCAATTTCTAAAGATATGAAATATCTTATAGAGAAACTTATTAGAGATAAATTCCCATGATATGATTTACCGACTCCTTATTATTCAATACCAAAAAATTGAGGCTGATTTAAAACTCAATTCATGTATGATTCATCTTCGACCTCATTTCCATACTCTAGATGATGAGGATCCACATCTTCAATATAATGAGTTCCAAGTGGTGTGATCTTCCCTAAATCCTCAAGTAGTTTTTGAATAACAATTCTATCTTTGTAAATTCCATTTCCCACCATCCGATTCCACTAATTCATTAACCTATTAACTAAATCCTACTTTTTCAACCACATGAAATGAAATTAAGAATATTATTTTATAAAAAGTCATTACTGCTTCTTGAACTACTTCTATCTAAAAGAAAATAATTTTTTTCCACCAATTACACAATGAATCACACTATTAGTATTGGTAGTGGTTCAAATAGATATTTTAATCCTATCCACATCACCAAATCCTTTAATATATATTCATCCAACAATTCAATGAGTCGTTATTGTCTATGGAGTGAACACTCAATGATTATGTAAGTGGTGGGGGTCTTATTGATAAAAAACATCTATAGTTTTAATGAGATCTTGAATAAAACATGGTTTGAAACGTACATAAATTCAATAATCGAGCAAATAATCAATTTCATCAACTCCATGAGAACCAATACACATAGACAAACAAGATGACTACATGGATGAGTGAACTTACATCCCTTCTGCGACAACTAATAATGGATCCCAATTCCCAAACCTCATATTCTCCTCAAAATATATTCCCTAGACCTATGAAAAATTTGAAAATTTGTAACTTAAAATCTCATACAAGAAATTCATGTATATAACATCATGATGAACCTTCTAATTCTTCTAGTACAATAGAGATTAATTTAGCATTTTATCATAGGAACACAAACCCTCCACAAGCAGGGCAGTTCATTAGAAACTTCAAAAAACACCACTATAACCCATTATATTATACATATAATGTTGTATTATGGTATTGTAATCTCGTATATCATTCCCCTCAGATTCATCCTCAGTATCCAAACCAATTATAATCTGTTCAAGGTGGTGGTAACTTTTGAAAACATTAACCTTTTGATCCTAATCCTTAAAGGATCAACCCTCGTCATGCTCCTCCTAGTTTCCATAATCTTATTCTACCTTCTGAATTCCCAACACAATAAAATCTATGATCCGAGAAAGAACATCAAGGTAATATAAATGTGGGATATACCTATCCTTCAAATAAACCATGTAAAATCATTGGGGATCATCTATCCACCTTCACCTATTCAAGGAACACAAAAATTGAAACCCAAAATATTTTACATTCATCCCATCATAACCAGCACCGAATAAAAAATTATTCCCAACTCCCAACTCAATCATTTCCCAAACCAATGGGTAATGTAAGTTAAATTTCACATTGAACTATAAAGATCATTTATATGACCCACTATGAATCCTCAAATTAACCTTTGAATAAAAATCTTTAAAATTAAAATTGAAAAATATATAAAAAGAACGTGAAGCCACTCCCTTTCCTTCATCCATTCATTTTTGAACCAAATTCATTTTCCTCAATTTTTATATAATCTAATGAAGTCCATTGAACCCAATGTGTAAATCTCAACATGTTTAGAGTTTTTGAGGTCAATTATCCCCTCTTAAATTCGATAAAACAAATCCCTATGTGTGAAAACATTCTTATGGAATTTTTCACCCATAAGAGACAACTTAAGACGATTGAGAATGTATCAATCAAGCATTACATACCCAAGAAATGCAATGATCTAGGGACCTTTATAGTTAAATTTGAAAGAAATTTTTCTTACTTCAATGATGGATTCATAGACCTAGGAGACTCTATTAATTTCAATCTCAACTATATCGTCCCCAAACATGGTCTTCATCCCTTTCACCCTATGAGTGTTTTCGTGTTGTTATCTAATCGAAGAACCTCTTATCCAGAGGGAACAATCATGGATGCCATTTTATGTGTCAATGATCTTATATTCCAACCTAATTTAAATGGTAATGACATGAAAGGTGATGTAACTTATTTCCAATCTCTTATTATTCTAGTTATACCTTTCCTCATGTCATCTAGAACCAATGCTGATTTTCTTGCCGGTGTCTTATCTAGGGAAATTGGTGACCAATTGGCCAATTGGTTATGTATAATATTTTTTAATCCAAGTGATACACATCATAAGATCGGTCTATATTCTCTATAAATTTATATTTAAGCCTCTGTAAGAGTATTTTGAACCATGATCAATCATTTTCATCATGTTTAAATGATAAAGTATTTTGTGAGTTCTACATCCTCATTAACCAAGTCATAAATGGAGAAGTTGATGTTGACATTCTAAATGGAAACTCCAATGATCTAAAGGGTCATGAAAAATATTTGGAATCACATAACACATCAAATAACCACTACTCCCACTTGGATTATATTATGTATAATTAAGAAGAATGCTCATTTGTGGAATGGAATCAGATTATCCAACATTAATCATTTATCATCCATGATTCTTAATGTTTTGATATATGTTAGGAGACCCCTAATCCAATGCTTTTATCATGTGATAATGGTACTGATTTTTGTATGATTTATTCCCAAATTAATAAAGTGATCAATGGTGAGGTTAAAATTGAACATTATTTGGGAAGAAACATGTATATTAATGTTCTCGGTAAATCTATTGTGTCTTATGTCTCATTTGATTGTCCAATATCCGTATTAGAATGAGATGAAAAAAATGAGTTAAACCCCACTATGATCTCATAATCTGATTTGATATTTTATGAACCTCATAAAAATGCACCATCAGAGTTGAAGAATCTTTATTATCTTCTCTGCATTGAATACCATTACATTGTGGGTAACATAATTCCTTATGATGAAGAAAAAAAGGGGGATACCCACATTCCATTTCCACCCCCATTGAATTAAAATAACATAAAAAATGAAGGTAAGAAATTATACACTAAAAAATCATGCATCCCTAATGAGAAGTTTCTCTAGAAACTAAATGGATTATAGAATATATTGTTTCTAGCAACAGAATTTGGGTAGTCCATTTCAACTCTCCATTTATAGACAAAATAATTTCATCACTTCACTAGAGAAAACCCATGATTTATTTTTTCTGTTGTGAAATTATTTATTTCATTTTAGATTTTCATTAAATGTGTAATAAAAATTATTTATTATTCTTTTAATGGTAATGTAAATTTTCCTAATCATCATTATAGGGGACATATTCCCTATGAACTACATCAACATCCACTAACACAAAATTGGGTGGAGACAGCGACCCACCAAATCCAAACCAGGGGAACCAATTTCACATAAACTCCCTCAATATCATTTCATCCATGTTATCTCTCTCTTTGACTTTCTCTTTATTCTACTATATCTATATTCAATTTTTTACAAATTTATTAATGAAAAATATTTTATCTTTTTTTCTGTGAGTGTGTTTTAAAAAAAACTAAACACTGATATTTTTTGAATTCTAGAGGCATTTTTATGTAAAAAAATTAATATTGTAATTTTAAATGTTGATAATTATTATATTTCTTATACAATAAATT